>JABUQX010000836.1:17500-47222 GCA_015478945.1 Trachelipus rathkii
GATAAATAATTGAACGATATTAAGCTCATAATCACCACGAGTGACCAAATTTACTTTTGATCTGAATTTGAATAGGTCTATTAGATTTAAACCAAAAAAATACAACAATTAAGTTGAAAGTGATTCTAGGCCTATAATGCCTAACTTTGAAATTTGTAATTTTTGAAGAAAAAAAACAGATATGGCGTATTAAATCTCACCCATTCGCCGCTAGTTATCAAATTTTATTTAAGTATTTTTGATATTTGTAGAAGGTGTTTTAGATGTCTAAGATTTCATAACATAATTTTACCAGATTGAAAATTGAAAACAGGAACATTAAAAAATGAGGAAGTTTTGAGCTTTGAATTTTTTGGACAAGATTTTAAATTAATGGTGAAGGCAATGTTAAATAGATCATTAGCTTAACACTCATAATAAAATTTTGAATTATTTTAACACTAACATAATAACCTAAGCTGATCAAAAAACACCAATAGGCTAGTCTCGATAGCCCACGTGGCTTCTACCGTCTCTTTTCTCTAATTAGTTTTTTGATGTTAATAATTAAACCTTAAATTTAATGATTTTGACCAATAATACACACAATAGATAAAACTGCTATATAGACTGTCGGGTGAGCTTAAGATTATATTTGCAAATTTTGCTAGCTACGAGTGTAATATAACTAATAAGAAATTTAAAATAACCAGTTCGTGATTTGCACCTTATTATAAGTTACTGCATTGGAATGAAAAAAAGTGTTTTTTGAATTGACATATAGTTAAATCACAAATTTTAATTACATTTGTTTCATGTTTCACTTTTTGTTTTTAAAAAAAACTAAAATACTATTATTACCCATAAGAATATGTATTGTTGGTTATTCAAAAACTTTTTTGGTCCTTGAGGATAGCTCTCTTAGTTAAGTTTTTTTGTTAGAGTTGCCGGTTGGCATTTATTTAAATTTATAAACTAAAACTAATTATTAGGTTAATTTGTAAGGAGTAGAGGTAAATGAAAGACATAAGCAGGTACGGTTTGATAAAGGTTGAGAAGGGAAAAATTACAATTACGCTGTCTTTATTCTAATTTACATTTTGATTAAAATTTTGATTTCACAAGCACGACTAAATCGGGTTTGAATTTGAAGTGATTCCACAATTAATTTTTACTTTTTATGAAATTTTGGTCAATTTATCGCAAAAGAAGCTAAATTTTATCAAAACTCAATTATACTTGTATATAGCTACTAGTTTCTATATCCTAAAATAAAATACTATATCCTAAGATAAAATACTATATACTAAATCAGAGCAAAAAAAAGAAGATATATTAAATTGTTGAAAGTAAATTAGGAAATATATATATATCTTCCCACTGAGGAGTTGCAATGAAAACCATTGCAATTTAACAAGATTAAGTTTTACGGCAAAAATCAGTATTAAATTAGCCTGTCAAAGGCCAGAAGGAATTCTTGGTATTTACAGCATCCTAGCTGCTAGAGAGGTTTCTTTGACTGAATTGATCGAGCAATTTATAAACTGTTAGAAGTACATAAGTGAGGTGACTTTTATGACTGAAGTAAAAGATGTACATCTACATAGCAGTATACTATACTATTGAAAATAACTTGTGGAATTTGAATGTTGATTGATCAACTTGATCTGTATTTTCATTTGTTTTGATCATCTGAATTGGAGAGATCAGTGCTTGCTTCAGCATCAGTTTCTCCTCTTCACTGGAGACAGAGTGGGTATTAGATAACTCCAATGGGTATTTAATGATATATCATAATAATTTAGTTTGTCAGTCTTGTTCCATCTCTCGACATATATCTTTTATAACACAAGATACGCTGATCTTATTAGTCATCACAACAACAATCGACTTCCAGAAGACAACTACCATCAAAGCAGAAGGTCTAGCGTTGTTTAGGTTGTGAATCAGGAACTAATCTCCAACTATTCTGTTGTCCACTCTAGAACTGATATAGACTCTCTACTTGTTCTGTCGAGAAAATTTAATATGATAAGACTTAGTACATAATCCTCCTGAATTCCAAAACTCTTCCTGTGAATAGATAGAAGTATGGCTAAGTGCTAGAATGATGAGGGAGGAAGTTTTTTTCCATATGGGGGTGGATAAGTAATTCACATACCAATAGCAGCATTTGAAAAGGTTATGAGGCTTGAGAAAAAAGGAATTTGGAGCAATAAAATCTTCAACACATCAGATACCAATCTTAGAAAACCAGTATAATAAAAAAGGTATTGAAATTATGGATAAACATGGATTGATATTTGAAATATTTCCTGGTTGAAAGTAGGTTAAGGTTGCTTTTCCTATAGTTTTATAGAGACATCCTTTAACTTGTTCGTTGATTCATTTTCCCCTAAACTGTATCCCACCCAACTGAAATAGACTGGAATCTTGTAATGACTCATTTCTCATTTAATCATATTTTCGTAGACTGTAATAATTCAAAGATTCTAACAGAATATTTCCACCTTGTTTGAAAGTTCCTTAGGCATTATCTGAGTAAAATTGGACAGGTATGCCATTATTAACTGTGACGTGGATTGTAATAAAAAGGATTCAGTTGGAGCAATTATCTGGAAGGACATCAAACATGATGGACTCTGATCATTAAGGCAAGATGAAAAAACAAGTACATTTTTTCTGAAATTCACTATCATTAATTCTTTACAAACGAGATTGCCCTGTAAAAGTCACAGCCAGTATGCTCAAAAAGGACGCACAAAATTAACTCTAGGATGAGGAAGATTAGTCATTTTTTGGATATAAAATAAAGGTATAACTTTAAATTATTTTTGCATACTATGAATTCTTTTGAAAAAACATTCTTTGCAGCCTGCTGGCCTTGGTAATCACAACAAGCCATAGAGCTTCTGATGAAATTGATAGACGTCTGAACAAGCGTGTGCTGACATGTTGAATGAAAGTCTCGTATGTTTCTTAAAGTGAAATGATGATGTTCCTTCCAAAGAAGAATTGGATTTATCGCATCATCATTATATAAAAGTGTCTTGGCAATTCTCCTTATTGGATCGGAAAGTTAGCCTTACTCATATTAATCAGTAAATGATATACCAACGAATTTCATCTATTTTAGGATTTGGCAAAAATAATATCTGCTGGGAAAAAAATGCTGCGCGATTATATTCAACCAATAGAGTTGGGCTTTCTGAGCACAATCTTCATCCATCCTTTAATCGTATAATAGATATTTGAATATTTTTTTGACACCTTTCACTTTATGCTTTGCTGAGAGTTATTTTAATGTACAAAGACGAAAACAAACCACAAGATTGTTACATGTAAAGTCTTTTCCTTATTGCCTCAGACAAACATTTAAGTTTACCAATAAGCCATTGAGATTGATCTAAAAGAATCCAAGAAGTACCCTTTAGCCATAATGGCAATTTGAAATAAGATGTTCTTATTTTGTTCAATTTAATATTCTCAGAAAGTATTGATAACATAAAATGGATACTTGTACCTTCATCAACTGTTTTTGATTTGATAATTTCTTTGAGCCTATCTGTACGAAAATGTTTTATTTTTTTGCCTTTCCAGACAGGAGCCATGAAAGGACAATTTGTATCTACAAAGACCTTTATGTTTTTGAACTGTACATTACGAAATTCTGATAATATTGATTGATACACTTGAAAATAAGAACACAGATAACAACACTAAAGAGGGCAAAGCCCTAGATTTGAGGGGCCAACCTTGGCCTTGAAAATATTAAACTAGAACGTTGACCTACACTATACTGCAAAACCATAACAAGATGTTGAAGCTTCGCAAAATACGAAAAAAGAGGTTTGAAGTAAACTTTTGGTTTGCTAGGTTAGAAGTGAAAAAGCAACCTTGTCAAGTTTAATATTATGTAATTTATTTAAATAATGAACAGAGGTCTCACTTGTATACTAGCTTTCTTCAAAGTATTCTACACACGGTGTAACCGACTTTCTTAAATCTACGACAAATTTCCAAGGTCAACAACCTTGTCTTGAGAAAACTTTAAACTTAGCCGTCGCATAAGGATGAATGAGAAGGTGGGTTTTCCTTCCCTGAAAAGCCCTCCAGAATCTAAATCTAGATCTAAACCACCTTTGTATATGTCATACCTGAATTCCAGTCTCTTAATTGATTCATTTGCAATAGTGGATTTCCATGGGAAAAAAAGATCAGTATTCTTTGGTTGCATTCTAGTGATAAGTTCTTGTAAATGTTGTTAGATCATTGCACTAATAATTAAATTAAAGTACAAAAAAATTATTGCAATAGAATCTGAGTAATGCATCATCCTTATAAGACTGAAGAATGATGCTTGATGAAATAATTGAGGATGAAAGGTGAGGATGTGAAACGAAAAACAGTTGAGTATCGAATAACCTTTTAACTTGACCATATTACTTTTCCAAAAAAGAAAAGCGATGCGGTCGTTCGATAAGAATTTTAACTTAATCTGAAGAAGGCTTGTTTTATTCGATAGCATAACAAACTGATTTATCTGAAACGGAAAAATACACTAACGAGGAGGACATAGATGTGGTCCAGTAAGCTGCCTCATTAGAGATGGTAAAGATTAGATTTAAGCGTAACTAGTTAAACGCAGGCCGGACCGAGTGATACTTGTCATACAGTGTTGGATAACAGGCGTGAGGAACCCCCAATAAATTTTTATACTCAGAGGGAGATCTTTGAACTCTCAATAATACCATCACTAATTGTTGCTAGAATGAGAAATCCATTCTCCCCCAAATAGCTTAAAATCTTTTATTTTCTAAATTTGTCATGAACTCTATAAGCACTGCAAGAAATTTTATAGTTTGATGGCACAAGGGAAGTTTATCCTTCAACCATTGAAAGATCTAATGATATTTTCATCTTTTGACTCTATATCACCTTTGAATTTTTCAATCTGTTTCAATTCATTTTCGATTTATTTTATATACGAAATACCGTAAGGACTCTAATTTGAACAATGTTTTTAATCCTTGCTCTAACCTCTTGAATCTACATGGTACAACACTATAAATTATGATAAGAATGTAAGGGTTTAAGACTGCATTAACCAAATATGGAAAATAACCTGCAACGATTTTGATTTAGATTTTGATTTGAATATGATTATGATTTTGAACAATTGATGATGGGTTTGAAACTATTGATTAGCCTATGGTATATAAAATTAGTAATATTTCAAAATGGAATATAGAACCATCTCTTAACATTAAAAGCGACACCCTCAATACATAATCAATTCTAGTTGAGGGAAATAATCTATTAAATCAATGCATTTAAGGCATCAAATCAAGAAAAATGAGTTATAACTATTAATAGCCAGAATCTGCCAATTCTTATACAGATTTATTTTTTTAAAATTAATTAGAGCCTGATCTACGAACTTAATCTCATAAACTTAATTGAAGATCCTCATCACCAAAAGAGGAAGGGTGAAACAAGACTGAGTCCATAATAATACCATAAAAGCAGTCTCTTCCAAACGCTGGTGGTAATACTAAATAGTTTTTATATCTCATTGAGTGTAATTGATGATTCTCTACAAGATATATTGATTTTCCAACATAATTTTAGAAGGTACAGGGACCTCTTGAGCACAGTCGACTGGCCATCAACTAGGCTGAAGACTTTTACTCTACACCTAAAGTAATTGATGGCATACAAAGAAATTGTTTTGGTGGCTTTGACTGAAGCTAAGACATACATTTGTGAGGTTGGAACTTTTCCTTTGCTTACAAAGCTGTAATATTTCTTTTATTGCAAACTTGGCACTGAAAGAAAGTTGCTCACTCAAGTCCTAGGACAGGCTGATTCTCTGCAGTTGTTTAGTACTTAAACATTGGGGCATGATTTATTTCCATTCCACCTTTTAATTTTAACTCATCTATTTAGAAAAAAACACAAAAAAAGAATATAAAAAATTTTTTTGTAAATTTTATATCGAATTTAAAATTTTTTTTTTTTTTTTTTTTTTTACTTCTTCGGCAAATTGGGGTCACACATTTGACTTTTTGGATGAACAAAACTTTAACATTTGATTTTGATAACCTTTTTGATTTTAGAAGTGGGAAGAATTAATACATTGAGAGCTTCATTCACTAACTGTCATTAGTATGATTTTTGAAATTTTGCAAAGCAGAATTGGAATCAGGCCTATTATTAGAGTTAAGGACTCATTCGTCCTTTGATTTCATTATTTTTAAAGTTAAAATAACTTATTGAATATTTACATTTTAAATTTTGAATAACTGTAGTAATATGGGAAGGGACTTGATTGAATTTGAGCGATTTATTATAATAATTCTAACAAATTTTTATAACTTCATTATACGCTTCGAATTCTGATTTAAGTCGGGGTAATTTGGTATTCAACTCTTGCGAAGATAATGTCCTCAATAACACATTAGGCTAATATTGATCAAAAAATATGTGGTTCTTAAGTAATACTAATTCCACGTAGCCCTCAAGATATTTGAGGTTATACCTCTCAAGTTCCTCATGTTCATATATTAATGTCCTGATATCATTTAAATAAACCAGTCGCATTATATGTTGGGTCAAATAGTTTTTAAGATATATATTTTTATAATTCATATAAATTTTTATCTAAAAACTCTTTATCTAGATCAAGAGCTTATTATAATTATTATCACTATTTTTAAAGATTTCTGAATTAAAAGCAACTTTATTACCTTTAATTTATTTATTAAGCAATGAACAAATTACTGGTTTCAATTAAAATTTTCTGTTCTAAGGGACTCTTAAATTTTGAAATGAAGGTTTATAAGCAAACTTACAGTTTCATTGCCTCAAAGAAACCAACATCTATAACTTTAAGGACAGATTCACAAATGAGAGCAAGTAATTTTTGGAGGGGTTGAATTTTGGAATCCTTTTCATATTTTAAGTGAATTTAATCGATCTTGGTACTGAATCTGACTACACAACTCCTTATTATGAAAACTCAGGAATGAGGGAGTCAACTCCATTACTTTTATACTTTTATTATATTGTATAATATTTGTTAATATCTTACACAAGTTAAAGGACTCCACAAGATCTTTTACATAAATCGCATCTTTATCTTTATTATTATCTGTAGCCACTGTATGCATGACTAAGACAAAAGCCATTGAGAATGCTTTGGAGGATGAAAATGGCTTGATGCTTTGGCTTGAGATTGAAGTGGATTTTGTTACTCATCATGAAGCTGTATTTTTGCTCTGTCATGTTCTTTGGAATCTAGGATAGAAAGGACCCAACGACTACTCAAACCTTCGTTACATATGATATAATAAAACACAGCATGGTCATGTCGGATATTGATCTGAATTTTGAAATGGTTTACCCCCCCCAACTTTTGTGGATTTATTTATCCTGGCCTTATGCTTAACTTTGAAATTGATTTTGAGGAAAAATGAGATATGGTCTATTGTAGGAAAATTATTTGATTGAATTTGAAAGGGTTTAGAAGACCACACGCCAGTACAAAAAACAAATTTTAACTTAAAACTTGATAACCTCGAGTCCTGAATATGTTTGAAGCTTGAATTTTTTACGAGTGGAACAAACTGGGAGGGTATATGTTAGGCTATAATGCATTGCTTCCATAACTCTCATACAAAATTTTGAAATTTACAAATACGCTAAGACTAACTAAACTTAGACAAAAACACCAATAGGCTAGTCTAATTGTAGTCCTCTATGTTAACTGACATTGTCGTGATTCCGCTTTTCTGGAGTACGTTATATTTGTCAAATGATTGACCTAATAATCCAAAGCATAACGAAACTCTGCAATATTTAGCTTCGAGAGCGTAGATGTTGGCTCTTGGCATCTTCTCGCTATTTCTCGATTCTTACTCTTGCTCTTTTCGGTTCTTTACCACAAATTACAACATTGAACAAAAAATTTTGAATGATAATAGAACTAAAAAATCTAATAATAGAATACAATTGTGTATACGATAACCTTCAACCTTGGGTTGTTGGTTATTTCAAACAGACTGTTTTTGGTCTTGAGGTACTCCTAATTAGTTTTTTAATGATAAGCTCGGCCTTTGGCTTTATTAAATTATATACGTAACTAACTTATTCCAGTATTTAGTAAAGGTGATAAGGAGGTAAAGAGAATAGAGGTAGTTGATAAGGTGAGAAAGGGAAAATTACATTAATCCTACTAACTCTTACAATTTTGATTAAAATTTGTATTTCACAAGCACTGACTAAAATTAGCGACGGTAAATTGAATTGAGGTGTTCCGCGGTTGTTATTTTTTATGAAATGTTTTTATGCAATATCCCAGGGGGACAAAAATATAAATTCCCCTAAAACTAATAACTATCAGCTTCTATGGATCTATATCCTTAAAATAAAATACTATAAAATCCTAAAATAAATACTAAAATGAGAAAAAAGAAGAAATATATATGTAAAATTTATATAATAGTTTTTATATTCTCCCACTGAGGGTTGCAATGAAACCCATTGCAATTAAAAGAATTAAAGTTTACAAATCTACTTGTTAAAGATATCTCTTTGACACTTGAAGCAGCGTCTAAGAGGTCTTTCTTTGACTGAATTGATCTGACAATTTTGATTCTGAAAGTCAAGTTGAGGTGAATTTATAATGAAGTGAATGGTTGTATCATTCTACTAGAGTCTCATATTAATTTGAATACACTGAATTTGAATCTGATTGATCAGCTGATCAGTATTTTCATTGTTTTGACCCTCTAATTGGAGAGATCACTGCTTGTTTCAGCACCATTCTCCACTGGAGACGAGTGAGGTATATAGATACTCCAATGGGTAGTAGTAACAATAGAAAGTGACAGGTTGTCCATCGCCCCGTTTTTAATAACACACTCTCGTCTTATCGCATCACCAACAATGGATTCAGACTCTACCCAAAAGCCAGAAAGGCTAGGTTGTAGGTGTGTGAATCAGAGACTATATCTCCAACCCTTTATTCTGTGGTCCACTCTGCCTGAGTGAGTACTTTAACTGTCTGCGCAAATTTAATAGATAAGACTCTACCATACCAATTCCCTGAAGTTCCAAACTCTTCCTTGACAGTTAGAGTTATGGCTAAGACTTGTTGTGAGGGAGGAAGTTTTCTCCATATGTTGGTGGAAACTTCATTGAATATGAGGTTTGAATTGCCCATAAGGCTTCAAAAAGGAATTGGGAGCAATTCACTATCTGATGACCTATAGGTTTAAAGGCCAGGAAATTCAAACAAGGTGGAAATATACTGTAAGAATCTTTGTCTTCAGATATGTTCTCAACATAGCGCTATCAATAACACAAACATTTCAAGATTCTAGTCTATTCCAGTTGGGTGGTATTAGTTTGTGGGAGAATGATACGAACAGTTGGGATTGTCTCTATAAAACATAGGTAAGCAACCTTAACGCTTACTTCAACTGTTAACAAATTTCAAATATCAGCAAAGTTATCATTCCAAGACTTTTAACTATAGGTCATCGTATAATATTTGGAAGTATATTGCTCCAAATTCCTTTTGAAGCCTTATGGCAATTCAAACCTCATATCAATGAAGTTTCCACCCCAAATTGAAAACAACTTCCTCTCCTCACCACAAGACTAGCTCAAACTCTAACTGCCTCAAGGAAAAGAGTTTTAAGACTTTACAGGAATTTAGGTATTGAAGTCTTAATCTAGTTAAAATTGGCGCCAGACAAGTAGAGCCCTGCTATCAGTCAGTAGTGGACAAAGAAAAAGGGTTGGAGATTATAGTTCTGTATTCACACCACTAACAAAACCTAGACCTTATGGCTTTTGTGAGTTCTGGAATCCATTGTTGGTGATGTAGATAAGATCAGGAGTGGTGTTTATTAAAAAGGGAGTGGCATAGCCTGTACTATTCTAATTTGTTACTACCCATTGGAGTTATCTATTACCCACTCTGCCTCCAGTGGAGAAGCTGACTGAAACAAGCAGTGAAACCTCCAATTCAGATGGTCAAAACACTTAAAATACTGATCAAAAAGTGATCAAACAAATTTAAACCCAGTTATTCAAAGTTATAGTGATACTGCTATTGATAGTACATACTCTCTAACTTCAGGTATATATTTCACCTCAATGTGAAATCTCACAGAAAATCAAATTGCTCAGATCAAATCAGTCAAATGAAATGACCTCTGTAGACAGCGCGTCAAGTGTCAATAATCCTTCGCAGGAATTACGATTTCTGTAAAAACTTAATTCTTTTATTGAATGGTTTTTTCATGCAACTCCTCATGGGAGGATAACTAAACATTATATTACTTTTTTTTATTTTTTATTGTCTTCTTTTTTTTCTCATGTTAGTATTTTATTTTAGATATAGTTTTGATTTTTGGATTAGAAACTATTGCTTAATACATTATATCTTAGTTTTTTAGCGGAATTTATATTTTTGTCCTTGTTATAATTGACCAGAAATTTCATTAAAATAACAACTGCGGATCATTCAAATCAAAACCGGTCCTTTTAGTGCCGTGCTTTGTGTTAATCAAATTTTATTCCAAATGTTAGAGTTAGTTGTTTTTGTAATTTTCCTTTCTCACCTTTATCAATCACTACCTCTATTCTCTTACCTTCCTACTCACCGTAACAAATTTTACCTAATAAAGTTGTTTGTTATAATTTTAATAAAGCAAAAGGCAGAAGTTATCTTAAAATTTAATCTAAGCTGATTCAAGACCAAAAATATATATTGAATAACTCACAAACCCATGGTTTGGTTTTGTGTTTTGTTGTAAAGGTTTATGTATTTAAAACAATTGTTATTAATATTAATTTTTTTAGTCTCTTTTATTCTATTCAATAGACTTTTTTTGTTTCAATTGTGTATCTATATAGGTCCAAACGAACGGGTTTGTTGCAAGTTCTTAATAACTCGTGCTAGCAAAATTGCAAAGTATAATCTAAGCTCTCCGAAGCTTATAGCAGTTTCGATATTTTGTGTATTATTAGGTCAAAATCATTTAAATTAAGATTTATTTGAACATAAGAAAATAATAGAGACGGTAGAAGCCACGTGGGCCCATCGAGACTAGCCTATTGGTGTTTTTGTCCTAAGTTTAGTTAGTCTTAGTGTAATTAATTCAAAAATTTGGTTTGAGAGTTAGGTAAGCAATGTATCATTGCAAACATTACATTACAGTGATTCCCTAAAAAATTCAAGCTCAAATTAGACCACTCTCCACATTTTCATACCTAAAATTTTTTTTTTGTGATGTGTGTGGTCTTCTAAACCCTTTCAAAATTCAAATTAAATATTTACAATATAATTTCATTTTCTCAAAAAATTCATTTCAAAGTTTAGGCATTTATAGGCTAGTCACTTCAACTTCAAATTTTGTTTTTTTTTGGTCTAATAGACCTTTTCAAAATTCAGATCAAATAATTTGGCCTGGTGATAGGCTATCTTTCATTATTTCATCTTTCTTCAAGGTTTCATTTGTCCTTGGGTCATTCTAGCTTTAGCGAAAATGTCTGACCCAGAGATACAAGCCCTTCTTGATAGAGTTAATAAAAAATCTAAGCCTATAGTTCAAGCCATTTCATCTCACAAGGCACAAGTAGAAATTTATCTTATCAATAGAGCGTAGGCCTACAAGAATAATAATAAAGAAAGATGCTGCTTAAATGTAGGATAAAAGCTAAATGTGTCCTTGTAAAAGATATTAAAACAATACAGGTATACAATATAATAAAAATTATATTTAATTATAATTGAGTGTGATCTGATCCTGCATTCTAGTTGTCCATTAATAAGGGAGTTCGTGTAGTCAGAATTCGAGACATGCTCGATAAATCAAAATTAAGTGAATTAATAATGCTTACAGGGGACAAGTAATTTCTATACCCCCTCCATAAAATACTTCTTTCTCTAAGTGAAATTCTGTTACTTGAGAGCTATAGATTGTGGTTTTCTTGAGGCAATGATAATCCGCGCAAGTAGCCTATATTCATCATCTTCAAAAAATTTAAAAGAGTTTTCATAAAGATCTTACAGAAAGAATTTAAGTAGAATCCCATTAAACCTCTCATTGCTTAAAAATACATTGAAAGGGATATGCGGTAATCTCTAATTCAGAATCTTTCTATATGATAATAAATTAAATAAAGCATCTTGAACGTTCAGATAAAGAGCTTTTTAGATGAAAAAGTTTCTCATTGAGATAGATTATAAAAAAGATTATAGTCTATAATACCAGTTTTTGACACATTTAAATGGACCAGGGGTTGTACTTAAATGAATCTAAGTAGACATTTATAAGTGAACTTGAGCAGTTCTAACCTTCAAAATACCAATTGAGAGGCTACTGAATTAGTAGTCTTAGTCCACATAGTTTTATCATAATAATTGCTAATGCTGGTAGTGAAGGAAATTAACTCGCAAGTTGAATACCAATTAACCCGATTTGAATCAGATATTCGACAGCTATAATGAAGTTAAGTAAGAAAATATGTTTAAAACGGCAAATCATAATAAGGTCAAAATTTCAATCAAGTCCTTCCCCATAATAAGTCTCAAAATGTAAAAAATTGTAAAATTTCAATAAGCCTAATTTTAAATTGTAAAAATAATGAAATGAAGGACGACTGAGTCCTTAAAATCTAATAATAGGCCTGAATCCAATTCTGCTTTGCAAAAATTGTCAACACTCTACTAGAAAGTTAAGTGGAAACTGAAGCTTCTCATGGATTGATTCTTCCACTTTAAAATGAAAGGTGGGAGCAAAATCATGTAAGTTTTCTTGTTGGGAAAGAGGTTTATGAACTGCTATTGTTTAATCATAAAATATTTGGAATAATTGTAATGAAATCAATCTATGCAGCAAATGTTCAAGTAATAAACAATACTGCAGATCAGTGTCCTGGACTGAAGAACTTTCTTTCAGTGGCCAAGTTTGCAAATAAAAAAATTCATAATACAGCTCCTTTGTAACAAAAGAATAAGTTCCATTCCTCAACAAATGGTATGTTGGTCTTAGCTTCAGCAAAGCACCAACAATTTATAATTTGTTGCCATCATTACTATTAAGGGTTGGGTAGAGGTGAAGAGTTCAGCTTCATTTCGATGCCTAGTGACTGTGCTCACAGAGGTCTACTTCTAAAAGAGTGTGGATAATCAATAATCATCTGTAGAGAATCATTCAAGCACTCAATACGATATACAAACTATTTAGGTAATTCCACCCGCAGATTTTGAAAAGAGAGACTGATTTCTTGATGTATATATGGCCTCTTTTTTCACCCCTCCTCTTCTGGTTGATCGAGGATTTCAATTAAGTATATGAATTAAGTCGTAGATCAGGCTCTCATTAATTAACAAAAATAACTCTTATAATTGGGCAGATTACTGTGTTTTACTATAAGAGTCTAGATCTCATTTTTTCGATTTGGATGCCTTAATTGGCATTGATTTAATAGAGTATTTCCCTCAATTAGAATTGATTAAATGTATGAGTGGGTCTGCTTTTAAGTTAAGAGATAGTTTGTTATCCATTTGAAATTTACTAATTTATAATACAATAATCCAATAAGAGTTTCAAATCCATCATCAATTGTTCAAAATCATTCACATTCAAAATCAAATCTAAAATCTTTACCAGTTGCAGGTTAACCATACTTTGTGGTTAATGCAGTCTTAAACCCTGTACATTCTTTTTTTAATCCTTTAAGCCATAAATTCATAGTAATTCTAGAGGAGAGCAAGGATAGAAAATCATGTCAAATTAGAGTCCTTAGGTTTGAAGTAGAATAAAAATAAATTTGAAGATGATTTGAAACAGATTGAAAAATTAAAAGTGGTATAGGAGTTTCAACTCCTAAAAAGTTTAAGCTCCATCCCATTCTTAAGTAAACTTCCCTTGTTGCATCACTATCATTGCTCTGCAGTGCTAATAGAGTTCATTGAAATTTAGAAAATAAAAGATTTAGTTAAAGCCTATGATGATGTCTTTCAGCAGCAATAGCTAATGGTATTATTGAAGAGTTCAAAGTATCTCCCTCAGAGTATAAAAATTATTTTTGGGTTCCTCACAGACCTTTATCAAACTGATGAACACAGTAACTCAACAAAGGTCCGGCCGCTGGTTTTTAACTGTTCTCCTTAAAACTATTCTTTATCCATCTCTAATGAGAGCAGCCTATACTGGACCAGATCGTATGTCCTCCTTGTTAGGTCATTATGGTTCAGATCAAATCAGTTTGTTATGCCATCAGATATAAAGCAAGAGCCTTCCTTCAGATTAAATTATCGAAGACCGCAATCGAGCTATGCGTTTTTTTGGAAAAGTAATGCTCAAATTAAACGGTCTTAGTAGAAATAGAATCAACTGTTAATTGTCACCCTCTCACCTTTGTCATTCTCCTCATATTGATTCCACATAGCATCATGCGACATGTCATATGATATGAATTGATGCATGTAGCTCAGATTCATTGAATAATTTCTTTTGTAGATAAGTAATTCATGTAGTGCAATGATCTACAGAGCATGTTAAAGTACTTTCATGAATGCAACAAAGAATGGAAGATGGTGGTTTCCATCTTAGAAGTTGGACTCTAATAATGATCAATTAAGAGCTTTTATGGAAGGAGAGGGTAGAATAGTCAACATCAGGAATCAGAATAGGTTCTTGGATATCTTTTTAATCATCTTACAGATTATTAAAACATCACATTTTCAATAATGCTGAAGCAAAACCAAAGATTCGTGTTATCAGCTGTGTCCAGAGCGTTTTGATCCGTTAATTTTTTTACTGTAACTTAAGAGGTAGGTTATTATAGTAAAACATATGGAATTAGGTCTTCATTGGGATGAAAAGGTTCCTGTCGATGTTTTAGTTTCCTGGTTTTCTCTATGTTCAACATTATACAAATTATTACTTAATATTTGTAAATGAAATGGGTTCTTTCTCACCTTCTATTCATTCCAAATGTTTACTCATACTCTTTTTCTTATTGTGCGTAAGCTTCAACATCTTGGTTATGTGTTTGCAGTTTATAGTGTAGTCTGTGTGTTTATATTTCAAATAGCCGTAAGGTGTCCCCTTCAAATTCTTATGGGCTTTGCCTTTTTAGGTTTGTTACTTTGTGTTTTCTTGATTTTCAGTGATCAAATCATATACAGAATTTTCCTAATGTATAGTTTCAAACTCATTATAAGGTCTTTTTGTAGATGCTCAAATTCGTGTTTCATGCTCCTGTCTGGAAAGAGAGAGAATAAAAACATTATTTGTGAAGACAATAGCAAACAGAAATTTAATCAAATACAAAAACTTAAGTTGAGCAAGAGTAAAACAAGGGGGGGTTTTCCTCAATCGTCTTATGATTACAATCAACTAGCTTCTGTAAGAAACCCAGCGGCAATTCTTATTACGAGTGTTACAACCTCTAACTTTTCTTCAAATTGCCATTCATGCTAAGGGTAACTCTCTTGGATTCTTTTTAATCAATCTCAATGGCCTTATTAGTAAGAGCTTTAAATGTTTGTTCTGAGGCCAATAAGGAAAAGACTTTACAATGTAACACTTCTGTGGTTGTTACTCAGTCTCTGTTACCATTTAAAGATTACTCAAGTGTGCATAGGTTAGGTTAGGAACTTAAACCAAAAAATATTCAAATTCCATTAGCAGGAGTAAAGGCTTGGATGAAGATTGTGAGTCAGAAACCCACTCATGGTTGAAGATATGCAGCAGCATTGTACTTTCTAAGGAGACTATTAATTTCTCAAATCCTAAAAGGATGAGATTCCACTGCTGGTCAATAACTTAACTTATTCATAGATGATAAAGGCCTAATCCGATCCAAAAGGAGAATTGCCAAGACACTTTTTAATAATGATGATGTGATAAATCCATTTCTTCTTCAAATGCATCTATCACTCACTAGATTTAATCATGAAAACTCTTCATTCAAAGAATTCACAACTTGGCTGTTCAAACCCACTATCATTTCCATCAGAGCTCATGGCTCGGATTACCAAGGCAGGCATGGGGCGTGGCGTAAGAATGTTTTGTCAGACTTAAGTATGCAAAAATTTAACAGTAAACCTTTTATAATATTCAACGAAGACTAATCTTTCTCATCATAGAGTTAATTTTGTGCGTCTTTTGAGCAACTGGCGTTGGACTTGTTACAGGCATTTCGTGTAAAGATTAATGATAAGCGAAGTTTCAAAATTATCTGTTAATTTTCACCTGCCTTCATACGAGAGCTATTCATGTTGCATGTCCTTCCAGATATGTCACGAATCCTCTTATAACTTTCATTCAAGTTCAAAATATAATAGGCATACCGTCCAATTTGTACTTCAGATAATCCAGGAATTTCAAACAGGTGAAATATACTGTTAGGAATTCTTTGTCTTCCACAACTAAGTTCTTCCCGAACATATGCGTATCATAAACATCAAACATTACAAGATTACAGTCTATTACAGTTGGGTGGGATCAGTTTGGGGGAGAGAATGATACCAACAGTTAAGGGATGTCTCTATATAAAACTATAGAAGCAACCTTTACCTACTTTCAACTGTTAACAATTTCAAATATCACGAATGTTATCAATTCAAGACCTTTAAACCTACTAGGTACAGATACAATGATTTGGAAGTTATTGCCCCAAATTCCTTTTTGAAGCCTTATGGCAATTCAAACCTAATATTCAATGAAGTTTCCACCCCAATATGGAAAAAACTTCCTCTTTTGTCAAACTTAGCGCAAACTCGTAACTGCTCAAGGAAGAGTTTTGGACACTTTCAGGGAATTATGGTACTAGTTTCATGCTATTAAATTTCGCCAGACAAGTAGAATCTCTATCTGTCAGAAGTGGACCAAAAGATAAAGGTTGAGGAATATAGTTTCTGATCACGACACACTACAAACCAGACCTTCTGCTTTTGGGTAGAGTTCTGAAGTCATCTTGTTGGGATGCAATAAGATTCAGGAGTGTGTTTATTAAAAGCGGAGATGCGACAAACCTGTTCCTATTCGTATTTGTTCTATCTTACCCATTGGAGTTTGATCATCCATTACCCACATCTGTTCTCCAGTTGGGAAAAGATGGAGAAACGATGTGAATGCAAGCATGATCTCTCCATATTCAGAATGGTCAAACATCATGTGAAGAATAGGTGATCAAAAGTTGATCACTCAATTCTCAGAAATTCAGGTAATTCAATAGTAAAAGTGATACTAGCAGATTGCGTAGATGTAAACCGTCCAGCATTAAGGTATTTATTGCATTCAACTTGATCCCAAGCAAATCAACTGTCTGATCAACGCGACCAACAAAAGCGCTCCTAGAAAGGCTGCTGTTGTCAAGAATTCCTTCGCAAGAATTTATCTGATTTGTAAAAACTTAATTCTTTTAATTGCAATGGTTTCATTGCAACTCTTAAATATTAAAGTGTTAGAAGAACTACGATATATCTGGCACCTCTGCTTCTATGAATGAGACTTTTAGTATTTATTTTGCGATAGTAGTATTTTTTAGGATATAAGAAACTATTAGTGTTTACTGTACAGTATATTAGTTTTGAGCGGAATTAATATAATTTTTTCGTGCGCCTACGATACAATACAAGTATGACCAGAAATTTCAATTACAAACTAACATTGCGGAAAATCACAATCAAAATTCAAAAACCCGTCTATTATGTTTGTGTCTTGTGAAATCCAAATTTTAATCAAGAATGTAGAGAGTAGTAGGTTAATTTGTAATTTTCCTGTTTCTCAACGCTTTATCAAAACCTACATCTATTTCTCTGACCCCTACTCGCAACCTTACAAACATTTAACCGAATAGTTAGTTAGTTATATATTTAATAAAAGCCAAAAAGAGAGTTATCTTAAAAATAATTAGAGCTACTTCAAGGAACAAAAAGGTCTTTTGAATAACTCAACAACCCAAGTAAGGCTTATTGTGTTTTGTACCAATGTGTATTTTAATATTAATTTTTTTAGTTCTTTATCAAATTCGCCAAAGTAGGAACTTTTGTTCAATTGTGAATCTATATAGGTCCAAACGAACGGGTTGTTGCAAAGTTTCTTATAACTCGTGCTAAAGCAAACATTTGCAAGTATAATCTACAGCTCCCGAAGCTTATAGCCAGTTTCGTACTTATTTGTTATTTATATAGGTCAAAATCAGTTTAAAATTAAGGTTTATTTGAACATAAGAAAATATTAGAAAAGTGTAGAAGCAGTGGGCCATTCGTATAACTAGCTCTAGTTGTGTTTTTGTCTCTAAGTTTAATTTAGCTTAGTGTAATTATTCAAACTTTGGTATTAGAGTTAGGTAAGCAATGGCATCATTGCCTAACACTAACATTACAGGATTTCCTAAAAAAAATTCAAGCTGCAACTTAGGCCTAGGTTCCAGGAATAGGTCCATTTTCAAACCTCAAATTGTGTGTTTTTTGTGTGGTGTGTGGTCTTCTAAACCCTTTCAAATTAAATCAAATAATTTGTCCTGGTGTTGGCCATCTCATTTTTCCTCAAAAATTCAATTTTCAAAAGTTAGGCATTATAGCTATGATCCTTTCAACTTTCAATTTGTTTTTTTTTGGTCTAATAGACCTTTCAGAAAATCAGATCAATAAGTGGCTGGTGAAGGCTATCTTTCATTTTTCAATCCTTTCTCAATGGTTTCATTAGTCTTGTTTGTCATTCTAGCCAAATTTCTTTTTTTTTTTTCAGCGAAATGTCTGACCCAGAAGATACAAGCCCTTCATGATAGAAGTATAAATAAATTTATTATGCCTATAGTTTATAGTACTTAGCAGGGATGGCACGGAAATATTTATTTAGTCAAATAGAGAGTAGCCTACAGTATTAATAATAAAGATAAAGATGGCAGTTTATTGTAAGGATCTCGTTAGAGGAATGTTAGATGTCTTGTTAAAAAGATATTAAAACAAAGAGGATAACGAAATTATAATAAAAAATTATATAGTGATAATGAGGTTGACTCCCTCATTCCTGATGTTCAATATAAGGAGTTGTGTAGGTCAGATTGCAGTGACCAATGCTCTATTTAAACTCAATTACAGTGAATTAAAATCTAAAAGGGGATCAAAATTCAACCCTTCCAAAAAATTCTTGCTCTCATCTAAGTGATCTGTTCTCTAGAGCTTAGATTGTGGTTCTTTGTAGGGCGTAATGAAACTCGACTAATAGGTTTTGCTTATAGAACCTCATTTCAAATTTAGAGTTCCATAGATTTACAGAAAATTTAAGTGAATTTCCCTTAAACTTCATTGCTTAAAAAATAAAATTAAAGGGGATATAAGACGTACGCTCTCTGATTCAGAATCTTTCCATTAGTGATAATAATTATAATCAAAATGCTCTTGAACTCTAGAATAAATGTTCAAATAATAATGAGGCATTGAATGAAAAAAATTTATTAAAACAGATTATATCTTTAAAACTCAGATAATTTGAACCCAACATTAAATGGCGACCTAAGGGTTTAATACTATAAAGACTATCGAGACATTAATATATTGACCTTGAGAGAGTGTATAACCTCAGAAATATTTGAGGAAGCAGCTAACTGATAGTAAGTACTTAGGCCCACAATATGTTTATCAAACAATTACCTTAATGTGGTAGTGAAGGAACATACTCGCAAGTTGAATACCAAATACCAGTAAATCAGATATTCTGAAGCTATAATGAAGTTATAAAAAAAAACTATTGTTAAAACGTCAAATCATAATAAAGGTAAATTCAATCAAGTCCCTTCTTCATGACAAACGTCAAATTTAAATAAATGTAAATATTTGGATAAGCCTAATTTTAAATTTAAAATATGAAATCAAAATCTGATGGTCCTTAAATCTAATTAAGCTGATTCAATTCTAGCTTGCAAAGATTTCAAAACTCATACTAAGTGAAGTTGTGGAAATAAAGCTTTCTCTATGGTATTGGATTCTTCCACTTCTATAAATCAAATGGTTATTCTAAAATCATGTAAGTTTGTTCCTCCCAAGGTCATTGACAGACCAATTGAAAAATGTTACACTACATAAAACAATAATGGAGTCTAACGACTAATCAAAAGCAATCGTATTGAAATAAATCTTATGCCCAAAATGTTCAAGTTACTAAACATTAGCGTGCAGATAAGCTGTCATGGACTTAGGAGTCTACTTTCTTTCAGTGCCAAGTTTGCAATAAAAAAAAGCCATATTACAGCTCTTTTTAAGCAAAGGAAAAGTTCCACCCTCACAAATGTATTGTCTTAGCTAGCCAAAGCACCAATCAATTTATATTTTGTTTGTCCAAATTTACTATTTAGTGGTTGGTAGAGGTAATGTTTTTCAGTCAGTGATTTAGTCGACTGTGGCTCACTGAGGTCCTACCTTTCTAAAAGAGTGTTGGATAAACTCAATATACTGTATAGATCATTAAAGCACTCAATATCGATTATAAATATACCTATTTAGGTATTACGTCACCCGCAGTTTGAAGAGACTGTTCTTGACTGTATATATGTACCAGTCTTGTGTTTCACGCCTTCTCTTTTTGTTGATGAGGATTCAATTATTTATGAGATTTAAGTTTCGTTAGATAGGCTAATTATATTTAAAATTAAATCTTATAATTGTCAAGTATTCTTTCAAAAAATATTACTAATATATCTCATTTTTCGATTTGGATGCCTTAATTGGATTGGTTTAATAGGTATTTCCTCACAAGCAATTTGATTAAATTAAGCCTGCTTTTAAGTTAAGATCGAGATGGTTCTATGATTCCATTTGGAAATATTAACTAATTTTATATACATATAATCAAATAAGAGTTTCAAATCCATCATAATGTTCAAAATCATAATCATATTCAAAATCAAAATCTAAACAAATTAGTGCACGGTTGTACATACTTTGGTAATATGCAGTCTTAAACGCTTTACATTTCTATTTTTTATTATCCTTTTTAATGCTATATTTCTAAGTAATCTATAGGTAGAGTCAAGTGATTTATAAGTATAAACATTGTTTAAATTAGAGTCCTTAGTATTGAAGGTATGATAAAAAAATCTGAAGAATGATTGAATACTAATTTGAAAAAATTCTTCAGAATGTGGTATATGAGTTTCATAGATGATAATATCATATAGATTTCTATTGTATTAATATATAACTCTCTTGTCGTCTATCAGAACATTACTTTCTCTTTGCAGTGCTATTAGAGTTAATGAAAATTTTATTGTAATATAGTAAAGACTTAGTTATTAGCTATGATGATGTTTTCATGCAACAATTTAGCTTGATTGGTTATTTTATTTGAAGGTTCAATAGTATCTTCTCTCTGAGTAAAATGTAATTATATTTGGGTTCCTTCAAGATCCTGTTTTATCATACTGATGACAGTTATTAACAAGAGGTCCGTGCCTGTGTCTTATACTGTTTCTCTTCTAAAACTATTTCCAAATCTCTTATATGGGCAGCCTATACTGGTATTCCTTAGATCTTTAGTCTTCCTTGTTAGGTTCATTGTATTTCGGTAGATCATTATCAGTTTGTTATGCTATCGGATATAAAACAACAAGCCTTCCTTCAGATTAATTAAAATCTATCGAAGACGCAATCGCTTTTGCTTTTTTGGAATAGTAATGGTCAATTAAAGGCTTATTGATACTCAACCATTGTTTTTGTTCACATTTCCCCTCTACTTTCATCTCAATTATATCATCAAGTCATCATGCTCGAGTTAATGAATGATGAGCTGTATCAGATTCTATGATATAATTTTTTTGTAGATAATGTAATTATTAGTGCAATGATCTACAACATTTAAAAGAATTTATTTCATGAATGCACAAAAGAATGGAAGAATTGTTTCGTTTCCTCGTTTAGAAGTTTTTTTACTCTAATAATTGCATCATATTTAAGATGCTTGTTATTGTAGGAGATGTGTATGAATGTCAATATCATGAAAAGAAGTTATGGTTTCTGGATATCTTTATCCTCTTTACAGATAGTTATGTAAACTATCAACATTTTCTAAATCTATATGCTGGATTGCAAATACATATATAGATTGTTTGTTATCAGTTGTGTCCAGGTTTTGATCCTTAAGATTATCTTTTTTTAGCTGTAACTTTTATAGTAGTCGGTTATTAATTAGGAAAATTATGGCAATTAGGTCTCAATTGGAATGAAAAGGTCCCTGCTGATGTTTTAGTGTTTTCCCTGGTCTTTCTTCTGTTCAGCATTTAATAAATACATAATATTGAATATTGAAAGGTGGTGCTTTTCTTCTCACCTTTACCGTCAAACCAAAGTTTACTGCAAACTCTTTTCGTATTTGCAAACTTAACATCTTGTATAGGTTTTTGCGTTATAGGTGTAGGTCAACGTTCTAGTCTTAATATTTTTCAAAAGGCCAAGGTTGGCCCCTCAAATACTAGGGCGTTTGCCCTCTTTAGAGTTGTATCTGGTTCTTATTTTCAAGGTGTAGCAAAAAAATTTCTACCGCACGATCGCTTACATTTCGAAAAAATAAAGGTCTTTTGTAGATGCTCAAATTGTCCTTTCATGCTCTGTCTGGAAGCAAAAAAAAAAACATTTTCTTGTACAAACAATAGGCTCAAAGAAATTTATGAAATCAAAAATCAAATTGAGCAAGAGTACAAAGTATCCATTTCTTAATGCTTACATCAATACTTCTGAAAACCCAGCGGATCTTATTACCAGAGGTGTTACAACCTCTACTTTTCTTTCAAAATTGCCATTATGGCTAAAGGGTACTTCTTGGATTCTTTTAGATCAATCTCAATGGCCTATTAGTAAACTTAAATTTTTGTCTGAGGCCAATAAGGGAAAAGACTTTACATGTAACACATATGTGGTTGTTTCTCAGTCTTTGTTACATATTAAAGATTACTCAAATGTGCATAGGCTTTATTGTGAACAAACTTCAAAAATATTCAGATTCATTAGCAGGAGTAAAGGACTGGATGAAGATTGTGATCAGAAGCCAACTCTATGGTTGAGAATAATGCAGCAGCATTGGTTTTTCTAAGGAGATATTATTTCTCCAAAATCCTAAAAATGATGAAATTCCCACTGCTGGTCAATCAACTTAACTTATTCATCGATATAAAGGCCTAATGTCTACCATGAACAGGGAAAGAATTGGCAAGAATGTTATTACGTAACAATGTGTGATAAATCCAATTCTTCTTTGCAAGGATCATCATCTCACTAGATTAATCATAAGAGTCTTTCATTCAAGATGTCACCCTTGGGTGTTCAAAGAACCCACTTATCAATTTCATCAGGAGCTCAAATGCGTTCTGAATTACCAAGGCCAGGCATGGCTAAGATGTTTTTGTCAGACTGTTATAGGTGGCAAAAAATTTAACAGTGATACCTTTAAATATCCAAAAATGACTAATCTTCCTCATCATGGAGAGTTAATTTTGTGGCGCGGTCCTTTGAGCATGACTGGCGCTGGACTTACAGCATCTTCGTTTTATTAAGTTAATGTATGGAATTTCTAATAAAATGTATTGTTTAATTTGCACCTGCCTTATATATTCATTGAGTCTTTATGGCGAAGGTGCTGTTCCTTCCACGAATATGTCACTGAACCTTTATACTTTCCATCCCACGTTCACAAATATATATGGCAATCCGTCCATTTGTACTTCAGATAATGCAGGTATATTTTCAAATCAAGGTTGGAAATATACTGTTAGTAAATCTTTGTCTCATATTTTTTCCGATTTCAAATCTTGGCAAGTCATCACAAACATACAAATTCCATGTTCTATTCGCAGTTGGGTGGGATCAGTTTGGGAGAGAATGGTACGAACAGTTAAGGGGATGTCTCTATAAAATTATAGGTAAAGCAACCTTAACCTACTTTCAACTGTTATACAATTTTCAAATATCCCAATGTTATCAATTCCAGACCTTTAACCTATAGGTCATAAGGATAAGCATTTGAAGATTATTGCTCAAAAGTCCTTTGTTGAAGCCTTATGCAATCAGACCTCTATTGCAATTAAGTGTCCACCAATATCTGGAAAAAACTTCTCCCTCAACATCAAGACTAGCCCATAATCTCTAACTGCTTCAATGTGGAAGAGTTTTGGAGACTTTCAGGCAAATTATGGTATGATCTTATCTATTAATTGCGCCCAGCCAAGAGAATAGTTTATCAGTCAGAGTGACCACAGAATAAGGTGGAGATATTGTTTGATTCACACACTAACAAACCTAGACTTCTTGGTCTGTTGTAGAGTTCTGAAGCATTGTGCTGGGATGACGATGAGTATCTAGGAGTGGTTATTAAAAGGGGAGTATGGACATAACCTGTCACTATTGCTATTTTGTTTATCTTGTATACCCATGTGAGTATGCTATACCCACTGCTGTCTCCCAGTGGAGAACTGGAACTGGAAGCAAGCCAGTGATCCTCCAATTCAGATGGTCAAAAAAATGATAATTCAGATCAAGGTTGATCATCAAATCAAATTCAGTTATTCAAAGTAATAGGTGATACTGCTTTGTAGATGTACAACCTTCAACTTCAGGTATAAATTCGACCTCAACTGATCTCACGAATCAAATTGCTCAGATCAATTCAGTCAAAGAAAAGCACCTCTGAGACAGGCGCTGTCAATTGTCAAGAATTCCTTCGCAGGAAATTATCTGATTTGTAAAAAACTTTAATTCTTTAATTGCAACCTGGTTTTCATTGCAACTCAGTGGAGATATAAAAACTATTATATACTTTCACATATATATCTTCGCGAGTTAGTGATTTTATTTTAGGATTAGTATTTTATTTTATTATGTAATTAGAATATATTAGCTATATACAATATATTATGGTTTTAGCGGAATTTTATATTTTGTCCCTTTCGATATAATTGACCAGAAATTCATTAAAAAATAACAACTGCGGAAATACTTCAAATTCAATAACGGTCCTATTTAGTCGGTGCTTGGTGAAATCAAGAATTTTTAATCAAAATGTAAAGAGTTAGTACGTTATTGTAATTTTTCCCTTTCTCAACCCTTTATCAACTACCTATCTCCTCTTACACATTTAATTAGGAATTTTAAGACAGCGCAAGTAGTTAGTTAAAATTAATAAGCCCAAAAATGGCGAGTTTATTTAAAACAATAGGAGCTACCTTCAAGTAGCTACAATCACTTTTACAGGAATAAAAATAATACGCGTATACACAATTGTATTATATATAATTTTTTTAGTTCTTTATCATCCAAGACTTTTTTTGTTCATGTGTAATCTATATAGTCAAACAACGGTTTGTTGGCAAGTTCTAATAACTCGTGCTAGCAACAATTGCAAAGTATAACTAAGCTTCCGAAGCTTATAGCGTTTCGATATTTTGTGTACTTATTAGGTCAAAACTCATTAAAATTAAGCTTAATTTGAACATAAGGAAATAATAGAAAAGTAGAAGCCACGTGGCCATCGAAAGACTGACCTATTGTTTTTTGTCCTAAGGTTAGTTAGTCTGAGTGTATCGAAGGTTCAAATTTGGTATGAGATTAGGTAAGGCAATGCAATGCATTGCCATAACACTGTAAATGTAAGTGATTTCCTAAAATATATTAAGCTCAGATACTTGGCCTAGCCTGGCCTAGGTCATTTTTCACCCTCAAATTTGTTTTTGTGTGTGTGTGGTCTCTAACCTTCAAAATCAATCAAATAATTGTCTGTGGTCAGGCCAGATCTCATTTTTCCTCAAAAAATCTCAATTCACAAGTTAGCATTATAGGCCTAGAACACTTTCAACTTCAAATTTTGTTTTTTTTGGTCTAAGACCTTTTCAAAATTCAGATCAAATAATTCTGGCCTGGTGATTAGGCTAATCTTTCTATTATTTCAGTCTTTCATTTGCAAGGTTTCCATAGTCCTTTGGGTCAATTCTAGCCAAGATTTCAGCGAAATGTCTGACCCAGAGATACAAACCCTTCATGATAGAGTTCAATAAAAAATCTAAGCCATAGTTCAAGCCATTGTCATCCTCAAAGGCACAAGTGATATTTATCTTAGTCAATGAGAGTAGTGCTACGATAATATAACCGATAAAGAGCAGTATGTAAAGGATTCGTAGAGAAGTAGAGTCCTTTGTTAAAAGATATTTAACAAGGATACAGAATATATATAAAATATAAGGATAATGAGGTTTGACTCCTCATTCTGAGTTCATAAAATAAGGAGTTGTGTAGTCAGATTGATTCAGTACCAATGCTCGATTAAATCTAAAATTAAGTGAATTAAATCTAAAGTGGATTCAAAATTCCAACCCCTCCAAAAAATATCTTCTCTCCATCTAAGTGAATCTGTTCTAGAGCTATAGATTGTGGTTTCTTTGAGGGCAATGAATCTGATAAGTTTGCTTATAAAACCTTCATCAAAATTAAGAGTTCCATATGATTTACAGAAAAATTTACAGTGAATCCATTAAACTTCATTGCTTAAAAATAAATTAAAGGGATATGCTCTCCCTAATTCAGAAGCTTTCTATTAGTGATAATAATTATAATAAATGCTCCTTGAAGCTTCCTAGATAAAGAGTTTACGAATGAAATTTGTCTCATTGATGAAATTATTAAAAAGATTATATCTTTTAAAAACCGAGGTATTGACCAACATATAACTGACTAGGTTTACTAAAGAATTCAGGACATTAGATATATTAACTTGAGAGTTAATACCTCAAAATATCTTGAGGAGGCTACTGGATTAAGTTAGTACTTAGGCCACATAGCTTTAAAATTACCTAATGTGGTAGTCGAAGAAATTACTCGCAAGTTGAATACCAATTACCCGATTTAAATCAAATATTCGAAAGCTTAATGATTTAAAAATTTGTTAAAACGTCAAATCATAATAAGAGGTCAAAACTTATCAAGTCCCTTCCATAATACTTATCAAAATTTAAAAAAGGTGGTTTAAATACTTCAGATAAGGCCTAATTTTAAATTTAAAATAATTGAAATCAATTGACGACTGAGTCCTTAAAATCTAATAGTAGGCCTGAATCCAATTCTGCTTTGCAAAATTCAAGATCATACTATGAGTTAGTGAAGAAGTTCTCATGGTATTGATCTTCCACTCTAAATCAAAGTTATCAATCATGTAAGTTCTTTTGTTCACCCAAGGTCATGCTGATGCCAATGGCCATGTTTATATACTATGAGTTAAGAATTATAAAGGTGTAGTGAACATAAACTAGGCCCGCACATGTTCAACGTACTCAGAACATACTGCAGATAGTGTCGCGGATTGAGGAGCAACTTCTTTTCAGTTGCCAATTTGCAATAAAAACAGCCATCATTGACAGGCTCTCTTGTAAGCAAAGGAAATTCACCTCACAAATGTAGTAGCTTCAGCCAAAGTACCAAACAATTTATATTTGTTGCCATCATTTACTATTAGGGTTGGTAGAGGTAAAGTTCAGCTCAGTTCGATGCCTGTCGACTGTGGCTCACAGAGGCTACCTTTCTAAAAGAGTGTTGGATAAACTCAATATATCTGTGAGAATCATCATAGCACTCAATACGATATAAAATCCTATTTAGGTGTATCAGTACCCGCGCTTTGAAAGAGACTGTTCTTGATGTATATTATGGACCATGTCTGTTTACCCTTGCCTCTTTTGGTTATGAGGACTTCAATTTAACGTTATCGAGATTAAGTCGTAGACAAGGCTCTATTAATTTTTAAAAAATAAATCTTATAAATTGGTAGATTCTGGGTATAAAGAGTCTAATAACTCATTTTTCGATTTGGAGCCTTAATTGGCATTGATTTATTAGAGTATTTCCCTCAACTAGATTGATTAAATGTATGAGTGGATCTGCTTTAAGTTAAGAGATGTTCTATTATTGCTTTGAAATATTATCTATTTAATATAAAGTATAACAAAATAAGAGTTTCAAATCCATCATCAATTGTTCAAAATCTAATCATATTCAAAATCAAAATCCTAAAAATCAAATCAGTTGCAGGTTAACCATACTTTGTATCCATTCTTATTTTATCCATTTTCTCAGACTTCCTTTAAGCCATATTTGCTAAGTAATTCAAGGTAGGCAGGATAGAAAACATTTCAAATTAGAGTCATCTTCGAGGTCATTGAGTATGAAAAAATAAATCTGAAGAAGATTTGAACAGATTGAAAAATTCAAAGGTGGTTTAGAGTCAAAGATGGAAAATATCATATCAGATCTTCCTGGGATTGGAAGATAATATTCCCTTGTTGCCACAATATACTTAACATTGCTCTGCAGGCCTTAATAGAGTTCATGAAAATTTAGAAATAAAATTTTGTTAAAGCCTATGATGATGTCTTTAAGCAACAATTAGCTGATGGTATATTGAAGGGTTTGCAAGTATCCCTCTGAGTATACAAAATTAATATTTGGTTCCTCACGGACTGTTATCTAAGAACTGATGAACTAAGTATCAACAAATCGGTGCCGCCTGTTTTAACGCTTTCTCTTAAAACTAATTCTTTACCATCTTTAAATGAGGCAGCCTATACTGGGCCAGATCTTATGTCTCCTTGTTAGTCCATTACTCCGGTTCAGATCAATCAGTTTGTCATGTTAGCGGATATCTTTTTAATCCTCTTTCAGATAAGTTAAAACTATCGAAGACGCACTTGCGCTTTTTGCTTTTTGTGGAACAGTAATGTCATTACAAGCTTATCGATACTCCCATTATTTTTGGTTCAGCATCCTCACTCTTTCTCCTCAAATTTTACACAGATCATCTTCAGTCATATGAGGATGATGCATGTACCCAGATTCTATTGAATAATTTTTTTGTAGATTATTTAATTATTAGTGGCAATGATCTACAACATTTAAAAGAATTTTATCATGAATCAACAAAAGAAAGGAAGATGGTGGTTTCCATCGCTTAGAAGTTGGACTCTAATAATGAATCAATAAGATTGCTCGTTATGGAAGGAAGTGTAGATATAAGTTCAACATGTCAGGAATCGAGATAAGGTTCTTGCGATATTTTTAATCCTCTACAGATAAGTTAAGACCTATCAACTTTTCAATTAATGTGATGCAAATACCAAGAAGATGTTGTTCAGCTGTGTCCAAGGTTTTGTACCGTTAAATATCTGTTTACTGTAACTTTAAGAGGTCGGTTATTAAATAGGAAATTATGGCAATTAGGTTCTTCATTATGATGAAAAGGTTGATGTTTTAGTTTCCTGGTCTGCTCTCTGTTCAGATTTAAATAATTACATAATATTGAAATTGAAAGGTGTGCTTTCTCTCCCTACCTCAAACCAAAGTTTACTCAAGACCTTTTTTCGATTTGCAAGCTTGCCACTATTTGTTATGGTTTGCATTTATAGTGTACGTCACGTCTAGTTTAATAATTTTCATAGGCCCAGGTGGCCAACCCAAATCTAGGGCTTTGCCTCTTTAGGTTGTTATCTGTGTTCGTTATTTCAAGTGGTATCAAATCAATATTATCAGATTCCTAATGACAGTTCACAAACATAAAGTCTTTGTTAGATGCCAAATGTCCTCATTGGCTCCTGCTGGCCAGTGCAAAAAATAAAAACATTTTTTGTAAATAGCTCAAAGAATTTTATCAAATCAAAAATCAAGTTGAGCAAGAGTATAAAG
>JABUQX010000837.1:0-5000 GCA_015478945.1 Trachelipus rathkii
GTATATAATATATATATATATATATAGTTATAATATATATATATATTATATATATATATAATATATTAATTATAATATATATATATATATATATATTATAATATATATATATATATATAATATATAATATATAATAAATATATATAATAAATATATAAATATAATATATATATACTATATATATTTATATAGTTTGGAATAAAGGGTAAATTAATTATTTAAATTTATCATTATTAAATTTTTGTGTGAACGATATAACTCAAAATATTTGAAAATAAAAAAGCCAAAATGATTGCCGCGTGATCCGAGTTGATCGTCATAATACTAGTCATATGAAGCATATTCAGAATTATTGACAGTCATTATTGAATGTGATGTTCGTTCGTGTATTTTTTTTCGGTAATGATAGGGGAATTGTTGAGGAAAAGGTGTGAAAAAAAAAAGACATAAAAGAAACAAATAACAAATCTTATGGAGAGGTAAATTTCATTGAAAATTTTTTTTCACCCACAAAAATCAGCCCACATCATGCACTTATACTCCTCACTTCACTCATTCATATCCCATCCTCCCATTTAGATCGGAGATACCAGAGAAGAAGTAGACGAAGGGGTGAAGGCGAGTCCTTTTTGGAAATATATATATTTATTATAAAATTTGCTTGGTTGGAAATGTTTCATGCAAGAAGATTGCTTGTCATAGTTCCCGCGGAAATAATGAGAGATGCATGATGATTGCTGTCTAGCTCATGTTGATGAATGATGGATGAGTATGCATGAGTGAATGATGATGTGATGAGATATATGATGATTGCGATAGATGAATGCTGTAAGCTTTAGTATATAATGATGACCGATAAAAGATTATCATAATAATAATTAATAATATAATAATATAATAATGAAAAACGGTATTTATTTTAGTGAAGTCGGTGAAGAATTTACTAGAAAGAAAATAATGAATAATAATAATAATAATTAATAATAATAATATAATAATTAATAATAAAATAATAAATATAATTAATAATAAGAATAATAATAATAATTATAAAATAATAAAATAAATAATACAATAATTAATTAAATAATAATAATATAATAATAATAATAATAATAATATAATAATACTAATAATGTATAATTTTAACCCAAAAACTTATAAATTGTACTTTTATAAGTTTTTTGGTGTCCATCCTAATAATAATAATTAATAATAATAATAATTAAAATAATTATAATAATAATAATAATAATAATATAATAATAATTTAATGAGGAGGAGTTGGGAGAGGAAAAAGTTATTTTTAAAGGAAAGAAAAGCAAAGATGATGAATAAATAATGCTTGAATGATGCAGAATGATAGTTAGATATTAAATATCAATAAGATAATACTTAATTGATGAATTATAATGGGATAAACATTGACAAATAAGGATCATGAGAAAATGTCGAGCTTCTTTTCTCCTTTAACTTTGAAGACGTACAACACTGACTGGTCAGCAATGGCCTTAAAACAGAAATATTAAGAAAATATTAGATTACGAATAATGGAAAATAGAAATAAAAAAAGCATTTTGTCGCCAACCAAGGATGGAGAAGTAAGCTACGGAACCTAAAAGAACATGTTGAAAATCTTAGTTTTGGAAAAAGAGTGTGGGACAATGCGCACCTAGCCTAAGATTTCTCGATCTCTCCTATAATAATTTTCCTCATTTACCGGAATCCTCTTTCGAAGCACTATAAAATATTATCGGCTAAGTAGAAGTCAGTTATGAAGATAATTTAGAACTACTTTGCATTTAGAATCATATTTAATGAAAGAGACAAGAACCATTATCTACCCCTCCGTTTCTTTCATTTGCGATGTTTTCAGACGAGTGTTTTTAAACTGTAATGGAAATTAGAGTTAGAAATTTTTTGACTTTTTTTCAATATTTCTTCATCTTTAAAAAAAAAAAAAAAAAAGAAAAACAAAAATCTTTCCTAAATAATGAACTTCCAAATACATAAGTAAAATAGCACTAAAGACATTAAAAAAATCTCAAAATGGGGAAGAAAAAGGTCTAAACTTCACAGAAAAATAATAAACAATTTCTTTTAAGAGTTTAAAGAAAAATTATAGCTTTTAATTTTTAAAATGGCACCTAAGGCATGCACAACCCAGGCCATATTATATATATAATATATTAATATAATAATATATGATATATATATATATATATATATATATATATTATATATTAATAATATATATATAAATATATATACTATAAATAATATATTTATATATACCCTTCTTAGATTTAGGTATCTTTGCCCCGTGGGGACTTTGTTAACAGGAAAATTTATAACTTTATATAATAATATATATATATATTATTACTAATATATATATATCTATAATATATATAATATACTTATATATATATATACATATATATATAATATATATATAATATATATATAATAATATATATATATTTATATATTATATATATATTAATATATGAAATATATATATAATAATATATAATTATATGGAAAATAATATTCTATAAGGTTTTATAAAATCAAAAAAGAATTAGATTTAATATATATACATGAAAATGATTTAAACTATAAACATTATAAAAAATGCATTTCCTAATTCTAATCATATATATATATATATATATATAAATATATATATAATTATGATGCGTCATGCGATGTGTGTTTATTCGTGTTTGAAGCGTGTACGCGTATAAAGCTGAAGTATTTTTAAAGAAAATTTTTATTTTTCAACCAATTGTTATGAAATTTTGTGTACATATATTTCAACATGTCCCTGAGGAATACCTGGAACGAGAAAAAAATTGAAAAAAAAAAAAAGGAAAAAAAAAATTATGCATTTTTTTAAACCGTTTCTTTTTTATTAAAAGAAGAACGAAAATAAATTCGAATTTTGTATTCTAAGAACGTTAAAGCAAATCTGAAAATGTAAATGAAAGGCGGAGGAAAGAGGGAGAGCGTTCTTGTCTCTTTGCTTTAAAAAGTCATGAAAATCAAAGTAGTAATCAATCTAATTAGTTTGCCATACGATTCTACTCCAATCAGCATTAATAAGGAAAATGGCATAAAAAATTAAATATTCATGTCTTATGGGAAAAGAAATAGCAAATTATGTGCGAGTTCACGCTACAAATTTTTTGAAATTAAAGTAATAACGGTTTTTAACGGGTCTTTTCTGGCAGTCTCGGTTTAGCTCTATTCTCCATTTGTCCGCAAAAATTTTTAAATTAGCTTAGTTCTTTTTCCATTCTTCTTTGAAGCGAATTTAATCAAGTAATTCTGAATTAACAACAACTGTAATTATTTTCCTTTTCTTTTAAGGAAAAAAGAAAAGTTTTATATTTCTTATAGCATTTGAATTGAAATTATAATCTGTAATATAAATGGAAGAAGTGAAGCCACAATTAATATTCGCAATGTCTTTTTCTTTAGCCGGTATTGTGAGATTATATTATTCACATTATAAATAAGTTAAGAAATTTTTTTATATTTTTTCAGAAATTTTTCATCTCTTTTTGCAATATAATATTAAAAAAAAACGTACTCATTAATCTCGCATTATATGATCAATATTACAAACCATTACGTCAAGACGACACATTATTCTTATAATAATCACCAGTCAACTTCTCATCATCAGTAATTGTTGTATCTCAAACCAAGATAAAAGGAGCGTAAAGCAATATAATATTCAATCATCAGTTTTTTTTTAAAGGGAGAATTATAATAAACGAAGATGAAATACTGAGAGGAATTGTCGAATTTTTTTGGGAAGTTTCAAAATTAAATTCTTTTCATTCAATGAAATATTAAAAAAATATTAATAAGCATAAAAAAAAATTTTATAAAATAAAGGATTCAAAGATTAAAAAGGAAAAAAAAGAAAAAAATTAAAAGTTTTCAAAATTTTAAAAAAAAAAAAAAAAAAAAGATTTTTGATAATATAGTTAAATTTTGAAATAGGAATCCAAAATCTTTTGTTAAGTTGTTTTTGCAACTTAAATTTTCTTAATGTATTTATTCTTTAATAAAATAGAGAGTTCCGTATTTTAATTCTAGCTTCTTCTTCTTCTCTTCTCTTCTCTTCTGTTCACCGTTTAGAGGGTTAATTATAACTTTCTAAGCCGGTGACCTCATCTTTCCTCAGACTAGCCTTGAGTGAACTGTAAACTCTTTGCTAGTCGGTGTTCTGTAGTGTCGTGTAGTTCTCTGTCTTCTCTCTTTCTTCTGTCTTCTTCTTCTTCTTCTTTTCTTCTTCTTCTCCTCTTCTTCTTCTTATTCCTATTCTAATATATATATTATAATAATATATATATATATATAATAATTATATATATATATATTAATATATTAATATATATATATATATAATATATAATTATATATAATATATATATATATATAGTTGAAATTAAAGGTAAATTTTCAATTTCTAAATTTATTGTTGCGAAAATGAAATTTTTTGGCGACCGGAATATTATTTGAAATAAAAACCCAAATGGATTTCCAGCGGGAATCCGAGTGTGACGTCATAATACGTCATAGTTGAAGCCATCATCAGAATTGATGACCGTCATTATTGCAAATGAATGGTTTTGTTGTATTTTCCTAATGATGTCGAGGGGAAGGGGAAAATCTTGGGAATAATCTTGATTGTTTCCCCCAAACGATTCATCCCAAACAACATGTCTTACCCCCTACGTTCACTCATCAAATCACCCATTCCCCCACATTTAGAAGAGAGGGGAAGGCTGATGTCTTTTGGAATATATTATTTTTTATTATTTGGCGATTGTTGGAAGTGTTTTCACGCAGAAGATTGCTTTGTTGGTAGTCGCAATAATGAGGAGATGATGATGATGATGATGATGAGCATGATCTGCAATACATATTGCCACCTCCTATACAAGCTGTACAACAACCGATTCAGATAAGGATATAATAAG
>JABUQX010000837.1:20000-37500 GCA_015478945.1 Trachelipus rathkii
TCAAAAAAATTGGGTAAGACATTAAGGAAGGAAATTTAAGTTGAGTAAGCGTGTGATTATGAGGTGGATATTATAGCAGGAGTGTAAAAGTTTGTAAAATTGTAACTGAGCTCGAAATTGAAGAAGGAAGAGGACAAAGAGATTTATTTAGAGCGTTTAGAAATTGAAGGGAAAGGGGGGGGGGACTCGTGAAGAAGCAATGGGATGTCGAAAAGTATGTTAAAAAATGGAAAAACAATTTAGAAAACTTCTGGAAGTTATGAAAGAGGTGGGTAGAGATATATATGCGAAAGAGGATGAGTTAAACGTATATAGATTTAGTCTGTAGTGAGAGTATTAATCATATATTAGAAATGCATCAATAAAGATCTAGCATTGTTACTTTTGGGAAAGCATTGATTGAAGTGCGGCCTAAGAGTCTTAGACGGAAAGGATAGGATTTACCGAGAAGGAATTACTAGACTAGTATATAAGGAAAGTTTGAAAAGAAGTCTTTTTGCGATACTTGATAAAGATCAAAGATTGCGATTTCAGGATTCCATTGTTTAAATAAAAGTACAAATTACCTAGTACTATTTCAGGACCTAGTAGGTTAAATGTATTTAGTGTAAACCAAGTCAGTTGACTGGTGCTTCATTTGATAAGGGTGATTCCAAGAAAAGAAGTAATTATAGACACTATTTATAATTAATTCCTTAAAAAGGAAAAAACAGGTTAGGTTCCATTTGCGTGTTTATGTCGGTCTGATTATTGTTTATCTAGGCCAGTGGTCTCCAAAGTGGGGTACGCGTACCCCGGGTGGTACCCAAAGTGAACATACTTAATGCTAAGCTAAGAGCTTATACCTCGAACGACAAATGCGATGTAGTGTAATGATCGTTGATATCACAGTTGAAGTTGTGAGCGTAATCTCTTAATGTATCGGCGTTAGTCCTTATAATCTAGTCATATCTATAAATATTAATATATGTGAATAATATATATATATATCTATATTCTTATATTTATAGTATATTATAATAATTATATTGTTATAGTAATATAACTAAGAGGAAAACAACTTTTATATATTATTTTCGTCTTAGAGGACGACGCGTACGCGCATCAAAAAAGTGGAGACGCTGATTTAGCAAAATTTTAGCCTAGTAGAAATAAACACATGGGGGAGACAAAATATTTTATCAAAATAAAAATAATAAATAAATGGTAACAGAAGAAAATTATGAACTTATAAGTGTATAAGTAAAATATTTTTAATTATTATTATATATTTATTATTTATTATTATTATTATTTATTTTATTATTATTATTATTTTTTATTTTATGTTATTATTATTTTATTATAATATTAATTAATTATATTATTATTATTATTATAATATAATTATATAATTATTATTAATTATTATTATTTCTTATTATTATTATTATTATCGTGATATGACCTCATATATTTTCTAAGTGGATTTAGAAATTTAGGAGATTAAACATATAATTTCCAGTGTGTTGTTAATAATTTAGTACGCCATTATTTTCTTAAGTGGTGCTTATTGCAATTTATGAGCATTAAGTAGCTTTATAATATATATATTATATAATATATATAATATATATATATATATATAATAATTATATATATATATATAATAATATATATATAATATATTATATACTATAATACTATTATAGTATATTATATAGATTTAAATAAAATTAAAAAAACTTTAAATATATTCTATATATAATTTATTTTATAATATATATATATATATATATATATATATATCATTCATTTAGATAGTTTGATTTGTTTTTGTTTTTTTTTAATATTTATTTTCTATTGATTAAACTATAAAATAAATGTAATAGCATATTGTATATTGTTTGTGGTGCTTTTTTTTCGGGGAGGAGGGGGGGGGTAGGTGGATTATTTTTTCATCGTCAAATGTTTATTTGTAGGTTTGGAGTCCTTCGTAAGCTGTAACTAATAAAAGCTTACCTCATGCTTCCATTGTTATTAATAAGTTTTTTTCCTAATTATTTATAAATAAAATATCCAATTAAGTATATATAATAAAATTAATTTAAAAATAGCTTTAAATAAAACATTTATTTTTGGATTTGCAAACTAAAATATGTTTTAAAACATTTTTAAAGGTTTGTCATTAGTTTGTAAACGTTGCTTAAGGTAAATATATACACCATGAGGGAGCCAATACAAGATGATGGGCAGATTCCTTTCTCGGACGTGGCGGCTCCTGATCTTAACCTTATTTGTCAATTTGATATTATCAATGTAATTATATAAATGGCTTTCGACATAAGTGTAAAATATTTTTATTTAGAATAATAATGAAATTTTGTTTATGTAATATAAAATTATGAAAAAGGATGATGTTTAATGGTGCAAGTTTTAAATAGTCTTTCTGAATAATGACCATTATTATTTTTAATACTAGTCAGTTTAATTTACACATCTATTTTTCAAACTGTTTATGTGAAATAAAGTTTTTATACATATATATTAGTTTTTCTTTACTTTTAATAGAGGTATTTAAAGAATTCTTAAATGATCAGAGTCTATTCAATTATCTACATTATTAAATAGTAATCTTTTTTACAAGATGAATTAAAGGCAAATTGGGTTCTGCTACTACTTATTTGTACAATGCTCATGCATGCCTCGTATTCCCTGTACATGTTTGAGCACCCTAGTCCCAGCTATGGGGAAGAAGGGGACGTGGTGGTGGTGATGAACATGAAGTGAAGGGAACACATTCTAATTTGGTGGTGAAAGTTCCCGTTTTCTTTGTCCCAGTTGCTCTCGACTGTCATATGGAAAGAAAAAAATGCGGGAAAGTTACCAGAGATTTTTAACTTTGATTACAGAAACGTAAGAACGAAAGTTAATTGATTTTGTGTTGTCTGCTTTAACCTAGGCAATGCTTTGATTCAAAACTCGTCCTCTCTCGTCTTTCTGAAGGTTTAGAGAATTTCCAAGCGATTTTTAGTCAGAATTAGAAGGAAAAGAGGTTAAATATTGAAATGACGAAGTGGTCTGAAAGCTGCCTCAGATAAAGGTTAACTAAAAAGAAAAAGTTGGCTGAGTCTTTAATGATTTTATTGGAAACTAGTTTCTTCTCACCCTAAGGCTTCAGAAGACTGCGGCGGACTCTCACTGTGGTATTTCGCCAATGTAGGGTTCATCCCTTGAGCCAAGCCAGGCTCACAGCCATACCCCATCACAAATCCCCGCCACTCACTATTATTATGCACCTTTCTTCTCGCCTCTGCCAAACTGGCATTTATTTACTGACTAAATACACTTATTCTTCGGTTTCCCAGTCGGTCGATTCCCAACACACTCACCACTATGCATCTGCTTAATCATTCGACTATCATCCATCCTTTCCATATGTCCAAACCATCTTAATGCATTCGTTTATTTTTTCATTTGCGCCTTTCTTCACACTGCACGACTCTAACACGTTCAGTCCACATTTTGTCAATTCTTCAGACGCCTAACAAGCCCCTAAGATTGTCCATCTGAGCAGATTGTACCTTAGATCTATACCTCTTATTACATACCCTAGTTTCACTACTATATATTAACACAGGTAATAACATACCCTCTTGCACCCTAGTGCACTCAAGACTTAGTCCCTTTGTATTCACCAAGGATTCAATTGCACCAGCCACCTAACTACCATTCACAACTTTCCTACTACATTCTGCATCATTCGTTTGATTTTCATCCAACATATACCCTAAATATTTAAACTCAGATTCTTGTTCCAATTGCTCACCACCCAACATGACTTCACAGCGTGAACTCTTCTCACTCACTGCCATAACCTTCCTCTTATCTACATTTAATTTCAAACTCCTCCTTTTACACATCCTGCCAAACCTCTCTACCAATCCTTTCAAACTCTCTTCACATTCACCACACAAAACCAAATCATCCAACGTCTATTGCTTTCTTTAATAACCAGTTCATCCTCCACTCTCTTCCATTCTCCATCATTCTAACACCTTCTCCTACCACCCCTACTTCTAATTCTTTCATCACCCCATCCATAAACAAATTAACCAAGAAGTCACAGCACATCCTTGCTTTACTTCACTATTAATATTAAACCAATCACTTTCAACTTCATTTTTTATTGCTCACTCTTAATTATGGTCATACATACTTTTGATTCCTTTCAGAAGCCTACAACCAACACCACATATCAGTAACACCTGCCACAGAGCTTCCCTATTAATCCTGTCATACTCTTGTTGCAAGTCCATGAAACCTAAGTACAATATATTCTCTTTTTCTCAGTCATTTGTTTCAATGTAAAAATTTGATCTGCACATCCACCACCACTTCTAAATGCACCTTGTTTTTCGCCAATCACATGTCAGTCACTCGAAGCACTCTTCCGACCAAAATGCCAGCATTATCTTCCATATAGCATTCAATAAACCTATTCCCCTATAATTCCTACAGTTCCCTTTATCCCCCTTACCCTTATAGAAGGGTAGGCTACTATTACTGTTCTCTCGAATCCTTCAGAGCTATGCCCTCCATAAACGTTTTGCTACAAAACTTCCATATCCTGTCAATCACAATGATCTCGCTTCCATTCTTGATCATTTCACCGGTAATTCCATCTATACCTGCAAATTTGCCATTCTTCAACTTTCTCACTCTACCTATTACTTAATTTCTCCTTACAGATTTACTTATCCAAAAAACTACATATTATTTCTTACACCATCAAACCCATATACATTCACAATCACTTCTTCATTACTGTTAATGTTATGCAGAATTTCGAAGTATTCCCTCCACACTTTCTTCACATCCATTTCATTAATCACTTAAGTATCGTCCCTATTCATTATTCTTTGAGGATTCCGCTTACTCTCTTTTTAATCTTTCGTACTTCCTTCCAGAAGAGGTTCCTATTCCCTTGTAAGTCCCCATTCATTCAATCTGTTCATTTACCTCGTTTTTCCTCCTACGTATGCAACTTTCAGTCTTCCTATTTTTCCTCCTTATATATTTCGATATACATTTCTTTCCAGACCTCGTCAATGGCTTTTAGCACATTCAACCATATGGTTATGTGACAGTTTTGGTTGTTTTGGTTTGTGCTTACCTCAAGATGTTAATTGTCATATACTACTTATTTTAAACGTTTCTGTTACAGCATTAAAGTATTTATACTTCATTTATTTATACTTTATTTATTCACTCTTAGATAAATCTTTATAATTAGAAAATAAGCACTCTGGACTAGAGATGGAGCGAATATGATTTTTTATATGCGAATACGAATACGAATATTATGAAGCCCATTCTTCTTATTCTATCTTCAACATAAATATTAGAAATCTTTAAGTTAACTATTTTATATTGCACTAACATTATTTCTTATAAGAGTTTGGCCGTAGAATTAATTTACGTTTCCAGTATGCGGGACGTGGGCCCACTCTTACATCAACCTCTTACCCCAACCACCGCCTTCTGGAAAGGAGTTTTTAAAATTTCAATATTCAAATTCTAAAGTTGGTAAGTTACAATAACTTTTCTGATCGTTCGCTGCGAGCCCAGAACGTTTTTCATAAAAAAAAAAGACCAGCACCTTTAAAACTTGAGGAGGGGACAAACAAGATATGACTTTGCTTATACAGCCATATTAGGATTTAGGATATTTATTCAAATGGTTTTTCCACCATTCAAGTGGATTATCCTCCAGAGGGAATCTTTTTTCGTCTAGATACATCTGAATGTTTTCGAAATTTCCTGTAATAAACATTCCACTTCTTCGTCACTACTTAGAAGAAAGAATATTGTGCATGGCTTCTGATAAAGTTATGTTGGTGGAAGTTGAAGGTTTTTTTTCCTTAGGTAAGGTTTCTTCAGTTTTAGATTTAGGTTGTGCCATCTTTGTACTTTGAATGTTTCAGCATTTTTGTCCAACCGATATTATTATTTTTTCTATCACAGTTTGTTTGATGAGTTAAAAGTTTTGTTTTATACCTAGGGTTCACTATTGCAGCTGAGGCATATAAATCGTTATTTTCCACAAGACCAAATCTCTTTGTAATTTCTTCCAATAGATTTTCTTTTATTTTCATTACTCCCTGCTCTTCATGTGATGAAAGTATTTTTAACTGATTTTTGCGATGATATAAAATATTCGTTTTGTATTCGGATAAAAAATTTCGAATACGAACAATAAAAATATGCAAATACTCTCGAATATGAATATGAATATTAGGTCCATCTCTACTCTAGACTGTAGGTTCTTAACCTATGGACTAGATTGAGGGGGCCAGTAAGCTCTAGGGGGCGCTGAACTAATAATAATAACATGAAACTATTATCTTCAATACCAAGCCTATTATACAAGACAATGCTGTTAATATTTACTTAAATAAAACGAAATATAAACATTGAAGACAATACATGTTGAGAAAGATTACGTTTAAAGTAATGCACATCAATGTTATCTATAAAAACCTTGATAATTCGTTAACTAAGAAGGACAACTGCGACTTAGCTTGACTAACATTGAACCTTGAATAGAAAATCTCGCAAGGTCTCATCAAGCACAAGGGAGTCATTAAGTCACAATTAAGGTAAGTCAACAATTTTAGTCATTATTCATTTTTATCTATTAATTTTTAAATCTTATACTCTGCATTTTTTAGCAAAATTATTTTATCATCCATGTTTAATAAAATATATAGTCACATTTCCTGGTTTTTCCAAATAAAGGGGGGGGGGGTTGAACAATACAAGTAAGTAGTTAAAAATGGGCGCTACACCAAAAAAGGTTACGAACCACTGCTCTAGACCAACCTATGGTAATTATAATTTGCTAAACCAAACATTTACTATAAAAGGGGGAAAAATCTTATCCTACTTCTGGTAAAATAATGCAAGAAGTTTATTTAACAAAAAAAAAAACAAAAAAAAAAAAAAAAAAAAAAAAATTATGAAATGAAAATAATTGGAACGTGGTACTAACTTTTATTTCATATTTTTAACAAAAAATAAATTTTATTTTTTTCTGCATTAATTTTTTCCTTGCATGGTTTTTTTTTTCCTTTTTCCTTTTTTTCCTGTACATTTAAAGTAAATCTTACTATACATATTTTTTTTATTTTAAAAGGTGGATCTTTCGTAATGTTTAAAATTATTATTATTATTATTATTATTATTATTATTATTATTATTATTTATTATTATTATTATTTATTATGTATTATATATTTATTATATTATTAGATTATTTATTATACACAAATATACGAAAATAGTTAAATAAAGCATATGTATATATCAACTATATATATAATATATATATATATATATATATAATATATATACTGTATATATATATTATAGTATATAATATTATTAATATATTCTTAAGGGATATATATATATATATATAGAGAGAGAGAGAGAGAGAGAGAGAGAGAGAGAGAGAGAGAGAGAGAGAGAATATATTTCAATCATAAAATTCAAATAAAATTTGATTGGTTCATCATAACTATTGATCTTTTAATTAATTTCCTTACTTGAAATTTGAAGATAAAACTGAATTTGAATTTAAGTTACAAATAAACCTAGTTATGCAAAAAGGAACCATCACCACAAAATTGAAATTTTAGAGTAATGTCACCATAGTATAGTATTAAAAAGTCAAAATTACATTTTGCAAAAAAGAACCATCACTATATATTAGTTACCCCAAGAATTGAAATTCTTTGAACCATCCCTCATTCCCTTCACTTGTATGTTTAACTTAAAATTTGAAGGTCAATATTTTAGTTAATGTGTGTGTGGGTTGGTTCCTTTTTGTATAATTGCATCCAAATAAGTTCTAAAGAAAATTGTTTTACATTTTGGTAAAAAAAATAGTTTCAAAGTTTTTTTTGTACATTTTTCAGAAAATAAAAGTTTTTTTTTTCTTTATATTAATTATATACTTAATATTACTCTTATATGATTAAATACCTCATATATTCCTATCATACTATCTTGTCTAGATTATATATTATATATAATATAATCTATATATATATTTATATTATTTTATTTATAGTATATATAATATATATATATATATATATATATATATATATATTATATATCAGAGAAAGGTACAAGGACCAAAAAAAATTTATACGTAAACAATATAACCTAATATTATATAATATTATGCCTCACCCATCTACATTATATTTCTATTGTAATATTTATAATATATTTATTGTATGTTATTACTTTATTTACATTTATTTACAGTCTATATATAACATTGGGGAACATAAATTTTAGTGCATATGACTGTATACTGTTACTTATGTATTTTGCGGCGCTGAATCCAAATTCATTTTTTGTTCTATAGGCTAAGAGGAGTTCATTGTCAGTTGAAAACATTAAAAAATATTGGGGGGATCGAGCCGACGGGTGACAGCGCCAAAATGGTTTGACAAACAGATATTCTAATTATAAAATGCGCTCATAGTTTAGCACATATACTTTCTCCTCGAAAATCGTCGCTTGACTCTCGGATATAGTCTGGGAAGCAAATATCAGCCGTTTTTCTATTATGAAATATAATTCTCAAATTCATAAAATCCTTAGATCTCCTCCCATCTAGTCAGGGCAGCGTTTCTATCCATTTATACAATTTTTCGCAACAAGTGGACAGTTTTTCACGGATTGTATATATTTATTAAAAATGAGTATGCTATAATTAATTTTTTGGAAGTCAAATAATCGTAGTATATATATATAGGGTAAACCCGGGCAAAACGGTCATCTAGTTAATAATACTGCAACCGTTATTATATATATAATAAACGTACGAGTATAAAGTTACTATACTATCCATAATTCTATTATAACACACCTACTTCACGTCCATATTCCCGGTAGGTGATATACGCAACTCACTTGTCACGCTGGGAATACACTATCCGATGAAAACCCGATCTCGTTGTGGATATAGGTATAATCACTGGGAGCTATTAGAATGGATGCGATAGACAGGAACTAAATCGATTGGGTGGGCCGAGAAAGTAACTAACTCTCAACAAATGACATGTAATAGTAAGAGGTGGAAATGTAAATAAGAATATAAATCGTTAAGCCAATATATAATTAATGACATTAAAAGTGCAAATCAAGCTAAAAACCTAATTAAATCTATTTAAATACGTAATTACTTAGTGAGATAGTAAAGTACGAATGCAATGAATAGATATTAAATATAAGAAAACTTTGCGTCAGCTGGTGATCTCTCGCGCTCAGCACGCGCAGCTAGCTCCGGGGAGCCTGGGAGCCTCGCCGCTCGCTTGGCTGAGAGTCGGGAAGTGCCTCTACCCTCTAGTTACGTATAGAGATACGTGAGCCTACGCACGTCTCGGTCTCTCGGATAAATTGAGATTATCACTTCCTGTGATTACTCAATTCTAATCAGTGTATAATCATATAAATTAATATATAATATATATATAATTAAAATTAATAATTAAATAATAATTTAATAATGTTGTTTATGATGGTTTATTAGCTGCTCACTCGCTAGCTGCTATATTATATATACCGTAATAAATAAATATAATAACAAAACTCAATACTCATAGAATCTCAATAACCTAACGGTTATGTTCTTTTTACGGATGCATAAGCCCTTCGTGTCTAATCACATCTACTCCCCTACTAAGTATACTATAATACCTAATATATTACCTATCTATTCATTTATATTAGAATAATAATAAAGTTTAATATTATATCTAAGTAGTATATATTATTTTCAAAAAAATTGTCGTTTCATGCGGTGTCACATGTGATGAATTACAGACCTTACAAATTAATCTTAATACAATTGGAACCTTAGTTATTTAGTGGAAATAGTAATAATCCAGTATAATATATATCTAGATCTCAATGCGCAAAAGAATATATTAATATTAAAGTAAATCATAAATTTATTTTCCATTAGAAATTCCATGATAAGAATCGGACGCAAAAAATAGTATATATTCATATTCCATACCATGATTATCAATAAAAAAGCCTAAAGAAATAACAAATTAAAAAAATGTAGGCATTATGGTAATGAATTATAATCTTAACTCAATACTAATATTTCATATATAATAGATCTCTAGTATATGTGTGATATTAGATCATAAGTCAAAGATAGAATTATAAAGAAATCTTTATGTAATCATAATAAGGATAAGAGGAGTCTAAGGTATATTTATAACTCATAAGCACCACTCTCTTTGGATTAAGGATTCCGCGCATCTCACAATAAAGGCTGAGATGAGAAGTATAGTACATAATATATTCTAATAAGTGATTGTGACTATAGAGTGATATGATAATAATTAATAAGATGGTACATTGGTTAGCAGATATATATATGGGATATGATATTGATCATTGGAAATTAGAACAACTCGACCATTCACTAACAAGAGAAATATGAACAGTGTACTTAATAATATAAATAATAATAATATAATATAATAATAATATAATTAATAAGTAATATAGAAATAATAATAATATTCCATTATACGTCTTTTAAGAGGGCAGATAAAGTCAAACACTTAATAGAAATTCTCTATAGATGTATGAATACCAGCAAAAGAACTTAAATGAGACTATAAGTCTATCATAATGGTGATTAGCGTTAATGAAAGTGTAAGTTGTTAGTTGTACCCACTGAGTGGTTTCAGAGCTAGGGGCCACTATTCGTTAATAACCTCATATATATAAATTAGTATTTATGGAATATACGTATCAAATTTAGTTTTTAGTTTTGCATGTGAATGTATTACCATATAGTTAGGCCACCTCAGTTAGAATAGTGAAGAATTTGTATAAAATAGATTCAAATAATGATCTTGTGATTAACTTCTTATCTGGATATATATAGTGTAGGCATGATAATATAGTCTTAGGCTCAAATTTAATTTTAAATATAGTATATATATATAATAATGATTATGCATAATATAATGGGAAATTACATCTAATTCTCTTACTCATAAGTGTGAATATAATTTGCTCGAGAATCTGAACTAACCTCACATTTGAGAGTGATAATTATCTGTACTCGCATATATAAAGAAGTTGAATGGTGACATATTTGGCTCTTGCCTCATTGAACTTTCTATCGCCCTCTCTCCAGATATATATTTTTACTTGTGTTAGTATCTACAGTAGAGATCTCCAGCTGACTTATTGTGCACCAATTTTCTAATAGAGAGGGAAATACCTATTCTTTGAACTCTGCATCATCGTTGGATTTTGGAAAGCAAGAGAATAATGGTAGGAATCTGAACGCCACCCTGTACTCGCCGTGTACCATATCTCGCGCAATATCCGCTTTGCTGTCTATATCTCAACCGCCCAGTCAACATAAGATTAATAAAAATAACTAGTTAAGAACTATGGTATGAAGAATATTTATTGAATTATGGCTATCCATTTTTAAGATGTGGGCGCGCAGCCTATGTGGGTTCTCTTTTGGTCATCGAACATTTTTGGAAGGCCCCTTATATTTAATATAATAAATATAAAATACATTAGATATGTCAATAAAGGAGTGAGAGAGAGAGAGTGTCAACGTAGTAGAGCATACAAGTAATGATTTTGGGTAACAGCTATGATTGTATGGATTTGTCTCTCGTCTTATGAATGGGTAGTTAGGATATTCAGAGTTAATTGTTTTACAGTCAGAGAGTGGACTAATGATTACTAAGGTCTACATAAATATTTTATACAATCTATTTGATAATACTCGGAGACCATATAATATATTCTTCCTTGTATAAGATCCGTGAAGCCGACTCCCAGTAGGTCAATATACAAGAATAAATTTAATGATAATTCCAGTCAGTTATTTTCATCTTAAGATATAATAGGCGAAACAGTCATTCTTATTCAGCAATTAGGTTGTTATAAATGTTTCGATGGAATGAGTTTGCCCCACAGTAGATGATTATGTATATTAATATAATTGATTATAATATATATATATATATATTATTATTAATATATATATAATATATATTATTATTAATATATATATATATATATACTTATTATATATCATATTATTAATATATATTAATATATTAATATAATATATATATACTATATAATTATATAACTATATTATATATATAATATATATATATATATATATTTATATAATATATATATTATATTAATAATTTTTTTATTTTATAATTAGCTAATTGATGCCTCGCTCAATATTTTATCGCAAACCTTTCATATTTTTCCGGATAAGACTTAGTATGATTAACTGAAGCGGATAACCACCATAGTGTAAATGTATAATGGATACGCTAGGAACATGCTACAGCTTCGCTCAACTTAGATATATATATTATAATATACCTAATAGTATATATATTAATATATATTAATATTAATATAAAATATATATTAAATAATTACAAAATAAAACTGTATACTTATAAGAGATTAAACTCTATTAAATTCTATGCAATATTTTATTAATTAATATATATAATTATTAATTAATATTATATTATACTAATATTATATATATAATATATACTATTATATATATATATATATATATCTATATATATATATATTAATATATATATTTATTATATATATATATAATATATATATATATATATTAATATATTATTATTAATATAATTTACCCTCATTATACTCTTAAGTACGAGATCGTAACTCGAGTCTCAAAAATACTACACCTAATTATGCTTTCCATAACAATCCTCAATAAAACCGTTGATATATATACGTCCCCCAGTGTAGCATTTCTTCAGAATAGTTAGGGCTGAATTCATCTATGTGATTCATAGTGAAATACCCTGTCAGCTTATGATCAACCAGCTTAGCAATAACTAACTCGAGACAATATCTATTATAGCTATAATTATCCGCACAGTATACTCAGTGAAGATACGTTCATTCTTAAATATTATTACCTCAATAAATTCTTTTCACCTAGGCCTAACACGTGCCACTATATATATATATACTTCCATAATAGCTGAACAGCACTGTCAACCTTAAGATCTCATAACTATCTTATTATCCTCAACATCATTATGGAATGATATAAGTAAGTAGCCAGAGGCTCTATATATTATATTCTCAGCTATCATATTTGTTAATATAATAATATTTGATGGAGTTAAAGAGGGCGAGTAATTCCCCCACCTCTACCACTATCTATAATACTCCCACTTTGTATAGTACTGAATATTATCTCGTCATGTCAGTTAACGATATTGCACAACTTGTAAGATAGCTTGTGACTATGTTAATTCCAAACGAGGATGTCGCGCCCGACTCAGTGATATTCAGTCCAGGATCTCGCGTCGCTATACTCCACGACGTCGCGTCAACAACACGTTGCATAGGGGTCTTTGTTCGGCAAAAGTATGCGATTGCGTGTCTGCCAGGCTGTCGAGTTTGATACTGCCTGATCTTCTAGCTGTGAATTTAAAGGTGATAGATAGGTCATTCAGACATAATCGGATGTGCTTATCCTCTCTCGAATATCTTTGGGGTGAATTTAGCAAAACGGGCGGTGCGCGGAGTTGTCAGGTAGCTCCAGTGTTTTTCAACAAAATCAAAGGCAAGATCTTTATCTCGCACGTGCATACGTGTACCACGGATATAATATCTGATTGGATTGCATATATATGATTTTTTATCACCCATGGATGTTTGTGGCTGTGGATTTTTTGATAACTGGCTATAGAAGTGCTGGAGGAGGTATCGTGATATGCTATATCCGCTAACTTCATTTCAGTAAGTTTGAGTATAGTTACATTAATATAGTTCTCAGCGCAGAAGTATATATTTAATGAGATCCAGTGATAAGTTATTTAACTGCAGAATTTCAGTACGCTACTGATTTGTTTAAAACGGCACACTTGTTCCTATCATCGTATTATATTATTGGTAAGGAGATATGTGGCCTGCTCAGTATTGATATCAGGTTCGAGATATAGATTTTTACTAATTGAATGGGATCGTTCCGCAGTTTTCTAATTTTTTTCATATTATTCCCCCTCTTGGATATATTAGTAATTGAGGGATTATGTATCCGCGGAAATATTGTATATACTTACCAGGGAAAGGTGGTCTGTCCTATATATACTTTACCTTATACATATAATTTCCCCAAATATTCCCCTCGGACCTGAAAGAATAATAGAGATATTTAATTATTTATTATATTATATATATATTAAGTTATTAATAATATATATTAATATATATTAATATATATATTAATATATAATTTAATATATATATATAATATAATTAAATATATATTATTATATATATATATAATATATTATATATTATAATATATTTATATATAATATATAAAAATATAATATATAATATTAATATTAAATAAATAAAATATTGTGGTTTCATAAATTAAAGAAGTTACCCGCATGATATCTCGAAAAACTAAGATAGGTACAAACTGATAACATAGATAACATATATGGAATCAGCGTATGGAAATACTTTGATATAGAAAAATGAAAAAAAAAAATTTACCTTTTATTTTTAACATTTCTTTTATATCTCCCAAAACTACGATAGGTACAAAGAATTCAACTAATTAACATATGTAGAATCAGCGTAGAAATATGTTTGAAAAAAAATTTTTTTTTTTTTAACCAAAAGAATACCCAGCGGTAAACCGCAAAAATGCAAAAGAGGTCGGGGTCTCTCGGCTTGTCCTGGGGGACACGGAGGTTGGACATATTCCCCCCCTCCCGGGGGAGGGTCTCCGAACCCCCCGCTCCTTTGGTATTTGGGTTTGTCGCGGGGGTTTCTCCGCCCCTCCCCTACGGGGTATGGGAAAACGTCCCCCCCTCTTGTCCCCCGTCGGCTCGAGCCCCCTAAATATAATTTAAAATGTACATATTCAAACATATATGATTTTTATAGTTTTACTATCTACCTAATTCGTTAGTTTGGAGATAAAAAAATAAAACATTGTTTTTTTTCATTTTTCCATACAAATTTCATACGCTGATTTCCATATATTGTTTTCAGTTTTCTTATTTTTTTATGATATCCTATCTATGTGTTTTTCTGTAAGATATCAGCGTTGAAAACTTTCTACGATCACTAAATACAAACATATGTATATATATTATTTAATATATTATTATATATATATATATAATTATTTAATATATAGTTAATAATATTAATTATATATTAATATTATAATATTAATATATAAGTTAATTATATATATTATTAATAGTATATATATAGGTATTAAATGGTATATATAGTTAGTGAAAACTTATTGGTGTGGAATAGCAGGTATATTTAAGTATATATATAAAGTTGCATATCTGTTTTAGATGACCTACTTATGGGAGTGTTAGTGATATATTTTTTAGTGAGAGAATGATTTACTATATGATGAGAATATATATATATGTTAACGTAATAGTTAAGAGTATTGTGAATATGGTATGTAAGAAAGGCGTTAATTTAGAGTGAATATAAATACATGAATAATAATGTATTAAATAATGATTATTGTAGTTCAAATATATGGAAGGATGTATTAGATAGTTCACTCAGGTTGTAATTAAGTTAGGATTATATATTACTGATGAGATTGATGTTAGTAATATGGGATCCACTATCATCCTAGTGGACACAAAGGAAAAGTGAGATTGACGTCAGTAAAAGGTAATGTATGAAGTAGTAGAGAATGTTAATTTGTGGGTGTCTCTTTAAAAAAATAATACGTATATCTATAGCTATAATTTTATATAATATATAGTGTGATTTATTATTATATAACGTAGAGAAAAGATTAATTTAATGAAGTAATAGAACCAGATATAGTTACATTATTAATATGTACAAGTTGATATAATAAAAGTTTGCCATCATCTATACGTCATACTCCAAATCTAAAAGCAAAAATATACAATATGGCCCAACTTCGGTTTTATTTTTGACTTGATTCAAAAAGAAAGCCCCAACTGCCTAGTACTGTATATAATGATTTTACTAATAGTCTTAAGATTTAAATAAAGGTATTTCTCTAGGTTATAACTATAAACTCTCAATAATTAGCTATATATTACTAATATTTATATGAGTATATATTATATTATATATATATATATAGGATATGAAAAATATATTATATCACATCATATTATTAGCAATTACACTCCGTATAACTAATAATAGCTGTAGTAGATAGTACATCTTTGATGATGACTTTTTAAGGGATTTCCTTGGTTCACGTTTTAAACGCTACGACACAACAGCAAGAACATCGACAATTAATATACATTCGCATTTAGGTATATATATATCATATATCATATATAGATATTATATATAATAGGTATAAATACTCATTATTACAATCAATACTCGCTATAGCCTTTGTGCCACAAAAATTTTTATTATAAAATCAGGTATTAAATCCCAAGCTTGACAAGGCCTTGGCGAATTACTTTTAAAATTCATAGATTTTTACTTATATCAATACATACATTAATTTGTTATTGCTCAACAATACATCCCCTCAAAAATAATAATTACAAGTTTGTACTTTGGTGAAACCACTAATATTGCTAACAATATAGAAAAATAAAATAAAGACTTTTCTAAATTTAATATTAAGTAATATAATTATTTAAATTTATACCTATATTATAACTCACTGGGCTCATCCTATTTTCGATTTCCCAGAGGGTGATTTGTCAGGCGCGCGTTTCGATGGGATGTCATCATCTTTATGTATAAGTGCAAGAGGCGACAGATCTATATCTCGTAATGAAGAGTCACAAATAATATAATATGGATAGAATATAGTAATAGAGGTGGCAAAGCTTGTGTGTCGTACACATCTTAACCATCTACCAGTAATATATTATTTTTTATTTTATAAAATCATTATATAGTTATTAACATAAATTAATATATATTATAAAGGGAAATTCTATATATTATATATTACTATAGTATTATATTAATCTATAATATATCATATATAATATAGATATATTATATATATATATATATATATATAATATATACTTTTGAGAGAGAGAGAAGATAAGATATGATAAGATATATATAGTAGATAGAGAGATGGATGAATGAGATATAGAGAGATGACCTGGTTGATGCTATACATTTAAATAGTAAGTAATAAATCTTCATTCAAAATACGAATTTTTATTTAATTAATATTAGACGTAATATAGTGTAACTTTAAATAATATCATTTATTAAACATACATACATATACAATTATATACACACACCACAATCACCAAAGAACAATACTCACCACCACACATACATACACACTACTATATACATCTAAACTCATATTTATAGTAATAGATCT
>JABUQX010000837.1:42500-47500 GCA_015478945.1 Trachelipus rathkii
ATATATATTTATATATTTAATATAATATGATCTATAGTGAAGACATAAAAATATATATATATATATATATATATATATATGGCTATTCAGTTGGGTCTTTCACCGAAAAGGTATTTTTATTAAAATTTTGCATTTTTCCCACTTTAGAATGCATTTTTTTAAAGCAATAAGCATAAAGAATAAAGATGGCAGTCGCTTCATACGTTTGCAATTCAAATGGGATTCCCATCAGAGCTGTTCGCCTTCTAGTGTTGAGAGAGAGAGAGAGAGAGAGAGAGAGAGAGAGAGAGAGAGAGAGAGAGAGAGAGAGAGAGAGAGAGAGAGAGAGAGAGAGAGAGAGAGAGAGAGAGAGAGAGCAGAAATCGCATATTCAGAAGAAAACACAATATTAAACGTAAATGAGTTGGAGTGAGGTGAAGAAGAAGGAATAAATATCTCCGGAATTCTCTAAAGTTGAATTAGATACAAATGTTTGAACAAGGAATACTGTTTAACAGAAAGTAAGAGATCTTTGGCGCTGTCGGAAAAGATTGAAAACCAAAGTTGGCGTTGATGGTTTTTGGCGGAAAAAATGCCAGAAAGAACGTGAGGATAATGAACTAGAAAGATTATTGCATTTTCAACGACGAAAAGGGTACTTTCTTTGCAGTTCTCATACCTGCTCACCGGTTTAGTTTTTATCGAGGAGTCATCTAGAATAGATTTAGTACGATTCCTGGATGAAATGAAAGAAGCATGAGATTCTGGTTTTTCAAGTCGCCGGTAATCCTGAAGGTAGTGTCTATACAATAGCAATAACAAGAGAATGAGCAAAGGTATACCAACATTTATGTTTTAATTGAAGGTAAAGAGAATGGAATGAATTCCTTCATGCCCGAGAGAACCTCGTCGGATATGAAATCTTCTCATTCAGTACCCCCCCCCCTCCCTAGAGAATGCAGTAATCATTTCGTGGGAGATCATAGAAATTTAACCCCAATTCCGACCAGTTTGCGACATCAATGTGATAAAAACTTTTTTCGGGAAAGACATGGGTCTTTCATGTGGATAAATTGAGGAAATAAAACAAGATATTGAAATAGGAAGGTGATCGAAGGAACCCAGGGTAGGAAAGAATTTATCAGTATAAGGAGAAGGATTCGAAGTTACGAAAAGGTCAAGAAAGTTAGGTTCAATCTCAGGATGATTAAGGGTACGAATATGAAGCTGCACCATCTGCTCAAGAATGTTCTGGACAGAGTAATGGAAGGCAAGTTCACTGGCTGTATATTAAGAGCAACCTGAAAGCCATTGGAGGTAGTGAACAATAAAATTACCAAATATGAGGACAGAGAAAGGAGAAATGGAAGAGAGAGAATGTTATTTATTTTGGAGCCAAGATAATCAAAGAACTTAGGATAGTCAGTAAAGTTAGGAGGTAAATAAATAGAACAGATGTTTGATTAGCTGAAAAGTGCGTCAGTCACAAGGGGCAAAACTCTGAAGACTCCAAATCAGAAACACACGAACAAACCCGTGCCCGGGTTTGATCCCTAGTCCGGATCCTAGGTAGAAATTACCTAGAGGAGTTCCTCTCCTTGAATAGGGCTATGCCAGTGAGGTGTGAACTTTTTATTTAAAAAAAAAAACAAACAAACAATGTCGGTGAGTGAGCATGCATAACATTCTGATGGCCTTAAACCTTTTTTAAATAAGATTGTCTGAAGGTGGTGATAAGGCACTTGTAGAGGCACCAAATGTACTAAGCGTCAAAGGGCGCTTGGCACTCCTAGACTGATTGATTGTTCTATGTGCGACTCTGGACTCATATGAGACGAGTCTAAGCCAATAAGAGCTTAAGAACATTCAAACTGTATATAAAATCCATTGTAATTAATCCTAGAAGGCCTAAAAAATTGTTGTTATGAACTTAAGCCTTGGAAAAACCGAGACTCCGGAGTAAGATTTGAGATGCCAAGGCAGAAGCAAGGTATAACTCTGTCATCGGCACAAAGGTTGTAAAATAAATGGAGTCAGTTATAAAATACTAAATTGATCTTAAAAGTTCATACATTTACCTTTGAATAGCATTGAAGAGAAATAATTTATGTAATTGTAAAATAGACGTTAAGAATCATTATTAAAAAATAAACAGTACCTAGTTTTGCTTTTCCCAAACTATCTAATTAATTCTATTGCATGATGACTCTCTTAATAGGGCCGTTAACATTAAAGAGATCAGACTTATATATATATATATATATATATATATATATATATATATATATATATATATATATATATATATATATATATATATATATATATATATATATATATATATATATATATATATTATACATATATAATAATATATATATATATATATTATATATATATATATATATATATATATATATTATATAATTATATATATATATATATAATATATATATATATTAGAATAATATATATATATATATATATATATATATTATATATATATATATATATATATATATGATTTATATATATATATATATATATTATATATTATATTATATATATATAATATATATATATATTATATATATATATATATAATAATATATTTATATATATATAATATATATATGTATATATATATATATATATATATTATATTATATATATATATTATATATATATATATATATTTATATATATATATATATTATATATATAATATATATATATATATATATATATATATATATATATATATATATTTATGTTATATATAATATATATAATATTATATTAAATATATATTATATATATATATATTATATATATATATATAATTTATATATATATTATATATATTATATAATATATATTATATTCAAGGTCACATTAAAGTACACGCGTTTTTAAATGCTAATTGTCAGTAAAAAGATTATGATTCCCGGATCTTTGGCTGGTGATTTGAAGGCTTTTCTTTAACATTAATAATATAATTGCTCCCAAAGATGTACATGTAAATAATCACAGCATAGAACAGTTACTCATGCGGTTATATATATATTATATATATATATTATATATATATATATATATTATATATATATAATAATAATATATATATATATACTATATATATATATATATATATATTATATATATATATATATATATATATATATATTATATATATATATACGGTGGGGATGACGATGCTTCTATTATGTTTTATTGCTGCTACTTTCAATTGATATATAATTAAAAATAATATCAGTTAAATATCACTAAAGAATTTTATTTTTATTCTTTTTTTTTTTAAGACAACAGAATGGAGTCTCTTTTCCGCTCGTGTAAAATTTTCACTAATCAGGGTAGGGTCTTCATAGCCTATATCTTCTTTGGCTTGCAAGGATTGAATGTAAAGCATACAGCTTGAGTTGACTGATGAAATGGAAGCGAGCGAGCGATGCGATCGTTTCTTGCGAAGACTGGAAAAGTCGAAAAACAATGTGCCGACTTTTTCCAGTGTTTTTGTGGCCTTACAAAGAAACATATGAAAATAGAGAGAAGTAAGAAGCCACATGGGCCTATCGAGACTGTTTCAGTCAAACATGCAGCGTGCAAAATATTTACATTTTAAGTCAAATCACAAAATATATGAACTAAACATACCAAGGTAAACAATCGCTTCAAGGTTTGTCAATAATATCCATTTCCCAAACTTAAAATTCATTAGAATCCAACTTTTACATATTAAAATTAAAGTTATTTTTTTAATTATATATATATTTCAGTCTATATAACTATACAATTGTCATCTTTTCATCAGGGTAATAAATGTCCTTTGAGCAGAGGTATAGAATTTCTTAAAATTATATATATATATATATGATATATATATATATTACATTTATATATATTATATATAATATATTATATATATATTATATATATATATATATATGATTATATATATATATACAGTATATATATATATATATTATATATATAATATATATATATATATATATATATATTATATATATAATATATATATATATATATATATATATATATATTATATTATATATATATTTACAATTCCACACTCACGGCCGGGCCCTTTTCAAAAAGAAGGGGCGAAAAACAAAATAAAAAAAACAAACAAAAAATTATATTAAAAATATATATATAGGTTTAAGTATTATCTAAATCTTAAAAAATCAAGTTTGAATAAATATATATTTTTTAAATTATATATATATATATATATATATATATATATATATATATATATATATATATATATATATTAACGATGCCACCACTCACGGGCAGGGCCCCTTTCAAAGAGAAGGGGCAAAAAAAATGTAAAATAAAAAATAAACAAAAAAAATAACAAAAAAAAAACAAAAAACAAATGGAAAGTAAACCCACCCAGTCCTTTGCCTAACGCAATTCCCTCACGTGGGCTCAGACGTTGGACTTAAAGAGAGAAAGATTGAATACTGCTGGGAAGAATAGATGAATGCAAGGAGTTCACAAAACAGATGTGGCTGGAAAGAAAGGAGGCACCACAATGAATGATCCTTGAGTCTCCAATTTTCACATAATATTTATGTGAGAGTAAGGCACCTCTTGTGTTAAGAGGGCAACCCAGTGGTGGAGGAATGTTAGTGTATAAGCTGCTAATATATATATATATATATATATGTATAGATGTGTATATATATATATAAATATATGAATATATATTATATATATATATATATATATATATAATATATATAATATATATATATATATATTTATATATATAATATTATATATATTATATATATATATATATATATAGATTATATATAATATTATATTATTATATATATATATATATATATATATATATATATAATATTTACTGCTATTTAATATTTATGAAAGTCCCCTTATGGTCCTTGACTTTGCTTCATGTCAAGTGTGACTGAAAATCATCAATTGTAAATTGGTGACTCATATAA
>JABUQX010000837.1:50000-55000 GCA_015478945.1 Trachelipus rathkii
CGAAAATCTTTCAACAAACGTTCCTCTATATGAAACATTTCCTTAAAAATGTGTGTCATAAATAAAATATTTCACCTCAGAACTTTAATAAAGAAATTTTGTAAAATCTACTTATAATTTGCATTGCAAAAACGCTTTTTGAAATCAATGGAGTCACAATGGGATAAACTCTTGGACCATGTTTTATAAATTTTTATATGTCCGAAACAGAACACAAATTCCTCATAGAAAATAATATCTTTAACTATATCTTTTACGTGAGATACGTTGATGACACTTGCATCATTTTTAAGGACTGTAACAGCTTTCAAAATTTAATAATAATAATAATAATAATAATAATAATAATAATAATAATAATAATAATAATAATAATAATAATAATAATAATAATAATAATAATAATAATAATAATAATAATAATAATAATAAAATAATAATAATAATAATAATAAAAATAATAATAATAATTAGAAATAAATAATTAGAAATAATAATTAGAAAACTATAATTTACATTTGAGGAATCTAAAAACAATGATTTTAATTTTTTGGATTTTTATTTTTACAGATAAAAATAGATAACGATCGGCCTATAGAAATGGATATTTACTTCAAAAATGCAGATATTGGAGTTATATGAATTTTGACTCATACAAAACTTTCGCCTGTAAAATACCTATAATAAAACACTTTTTCGCAAAGCTCACAAATTAACTTCTGATTGGGGAACTCTTTGATAAGGAAATAAAAAAAACAATATGCAAACTTTTAATTAAAAATAGGTTCTCTCAATATGTCATAGATAAAAGTGAAAAACACACTGAACGTATTAAATGACCCTGAAAATGAACCTGTAATTAATAATCTAAACTTCTATTGCAAAATGTAAAGTATTACACCCCATTAAAAAAAGGAAAAAAGTTAAAAAGCATTTTAAAGAAATATGTTAACGGTACTAATAAAGTGACCATACACTAAGGAGCTATAATAATAATACAAAATTATCTTCGTATCTCATTACTCGTGGTGAACCATCTAAAAGTAAGTGTTCCAACGTCGTATACTAATTCTCCTGCAGTGGAAGTGGATGTAACTCAACTTGTGTTTCTTTTACAACAAATACACTACGAGAGCGTATGTGAAGCCCAAGTACAAGAGAAGTAAGATTCAATTTGGTTTTATTCTAGAATTGTTCTAAAAGAAATTAATGAAAATGTTAGGAAGGTGTTGAGCATCCTATAAAAATCATAAAAAAATTACATCAAGACAAATTCCGGTTAACTTTTTCTAAGCCAATAATAATAATAATAATAATAATAATAATAATAATAATAATAATAATAATAATAATAATAATAATAATAATAATAATAATAATAATAATAATAATAATAATAATAATAATAATAATAATAATAATAATAATAATAATTGTATTATTTATATAAAATATAATAATAATTAATAATAATAATAAAATAATATAATAATAATAATAATAATAATAATAATAATAATAATAATAAAAATTTAGAATTTTCAATTATTATTTTTTCTCAAAAATATATAAAAAATATTGATATATATATTAATATATATAATATTTAATATATATATATATTTTTATATATATATATATATTATATATATATATATATATATATATATATATATATATATAGTTTTAAAATCAAAATAGCTTAGGACGCCAATAGTAATAATATGTTTACAAATGCCTTAATTAAAAGAGACTTGTGGAATCCTTTTAAATAGAAGGAAATTGAATACTTAGATATTTATCATAAAAAGATTTTGCTACCATTCTGTACTAAATTTATGATAAATATCTAAGTATTCAATTTCCTTCTATTTAAAAGGATTCCACAAGTCTCTTTTAATTAAGGCATTTGTAAACATATATATATATATATATATATATATCATATATCTCTTATATTAAAATATATATATATATATATATATATATATATATATATATATATATATATATATATATATATATATAATGTATATTTTATATATATAATTATTTTATATCTTTTATATAGTTATATATATATATATATATTTAAATATATATAATATTTATCTATATTTTTATATATAAATATATATTAAAATATATATATATATATATATATATATATATATATATATATATATATATATATATATATATATATATATATATATATATATATATATTATATATAATATATTTTATATTTTATATATATATCTACCTATATATATATTTCTAACATATATATATATAATTTAAGTGGAGTATGTGTGTAATGTTATTTTATATAAAAAATATAATTTAAAATATTCATATACAAATGTAATATAGTTTTTACTTACGACTTACAACCGCTCCCAGGAAGGATCAAGACCCTGTCAGCGGGGCCAGCGCTCTTCTCCATCTTCCTCTATCCTCCAGGACTCCCTCTTCTCTCAGCTCCCGCATCGACGGCATTCCATGTCTTCTCAATGAGTCCTCCACCGTGCTCTCCTCATCTCTTCCTAGGTCTTCCTCTCGGCCTTGTTCCCTCCGATCTCCATTCCCATCTCCTATTGGCCGCTCTCTCCTCCTGCATCCTTTCTAGGTGTCCCCATCACCTCAATCTGGCTGCGTCTATCTTATTTAATATGGCTTTCACTCTAACCTCCTCCCATATTCTTTCGTTTCTTTGTCTGTCTCTTCTAGTCTCTCCCACTATCGCTCTCAAAACGTACATCTCCGCTGACTGTATTCTACTATCCTGTCTTGTGGTCGTACTACATGTATCTGCCCAATATAGTAGAATCGGTGTTAACACCCCCTCGAATATTACCCTTTTCACTTCCACACTCATTTGTCTATCTTTCAGTATGGGGTACACTGCTCTTACAGCTCCTCCATGCTGAGCTATCCTACTTGTGATCTCCTGTACATTTCCTCCCTCTCTTCCAAATACTTCACCCAAGTATTTATATTTCTCCACTATCTTTATCTCAGTCCCTTCCACCTCCACTCTCAGCTCTCTCCCCCTTTCTTCTCTATTGACCACCATTATCCCCGTCTTTTCTGTGTTCATAGTCAGACCAGAGTCCCTAAGCCCATTCGCAAAACATGTCGCCACCTCTCTCCCTCTTTGCTCTAGTACGTCAACTCATCTGCGTATGTCAGAATATCACCGTTCAAATCTTCTATATCCTCTCTCACTTTCTGTTATCAACCTAAATTCCAGGTAATGCTGAAACAAATTGTGACACAAGCTTTCCTGTTTGGTTCCCGTTCTCACCTCAAACCATTCCTTATTCTCATATTCTGTTCTTACATTACATTTACTATTAATAAACAAACTCTCTAGGGCTCCTCTCAACTTTTTAGCCACTGCATATTCTGTCTCTAGCACTCTCTATAGTCTCTCCCTAGGAACTGAATCAAAAGCTTTTCTTAAATCTATGAAAGCTATATATTCTCGTTTATTATATTCCGGTACCTTTCTAAATATAATTCTCAAGGCGAATAAGAGATCCGTCATGTTTCTGCTCTTTCTATATCCGTGCTGCTCTTCTTCCAGTTTTGGCTCTACTACCATTCCCAGCCTTCTTTCTAGTATTCTCTCATTTGTTTTTCCCAGCCTTCTCTCTAGTATTCTCTCATTTGTTTTTACCAAGTGATCCAACAAGGAAATTCCCCTGTAGTTTTTACAGTCTTCTGTATCTCCATTTCCCTTAGATATTGGAACTATAATTGACTTTCCCCACCCTTCTGGTGCTTCGCTCTCATTCTAACACCCACTGAACAATTTCAGAATTACTTCTTTCATTCATCTTCCCCAGGTGCCGTACCATTCTTCATCGCTCTCAATGCCACCTCCTATTCCTCCATAGTGATCTCCTCCTCCTCCCCTCCTCCTCCTCCTCCCCTCCTCCTCCTCCTCCTCCTCCTCCTCCTCCCCTCCTTCCTCCTTCCTCCTCCTCCTCCTCCCTCCTCCTCCTCCTTCTCCTCCCCTTCCTCTTTTTCCGTTCCGAGCGCGGCGCACGACGAAAATGACGACGCCGCGGATGGATTCCTCATCTTCGTGTCTTGAATCCATCAAATTTCTCTTGATATTGCCACTTTCCTCTTTGACCCTCATAACGTTTTTTGCCTGTCTTAAATCTCTTCATTTTCTGCCACTAACATTCATTATTTCTTCCGCCCCTCTCTTTTGCTGTATCCTTCTTAACTTTTCCTTTTAACTCTCTCTGCCTCATCTGCTTGCCTCTTTCACTGTGCAAGTTCTGTTTTCCAAACCACCTTCTCATCAATACTGTTTTCCTCTTTATTGCTTCCTTCACTTTTTCAGTAACAGAACCACCTGTGCGTCTATCATCGTTCCTCCTACTCATTTTTTACCTAGAGTTTTCTCTGCTACCTTCTAATTGTTCTAGGTCCTCACTTATTTTTTCAACATATTCCCTTTTCTTATTCTGCAACTTTTCTGTCTTCACCTCAAGGTCCGTACCTAACATCTATGATTCAATCCATTGTACTCCAGGTATCACTTTCCAATTCTTATTAACAATTACTATCAGACCGATAATTATATAGTCTATAATAGATCTCTGATCGAATTCTCCTGTGATATTGTTCCATCTATATCTTGTGAACCTATGTGAGTCCTTCTGTTGGAAAAAGCCATTCATGATCTTCATTCCCTTCCTTAAACAGAAATCTATCAACATCTCACCTTCAATATTCCTTATCTCCTCTCCATACTGTCCCACCATTCTCCTCACTCCTTCTGCTCCCTACCCTTGCATTAAAATCTCCAATCAGCATACAAATACTATTCTCTTCACTTCTCTATCCTCCACCTTCTCCAACATTTCCATGAACTGTCTCTTTTCCTCTTCTGGGTGTCCTTGTTGCGGTGAGTAGACCTGGTAGAAGTGGTATCTCTTTCCCTTGATTTTAAAGGTGCATCTTACAAGTCTTTCATG
>JABUQX010000838.1:0-42500 GCA_015478945.1 Trachelipus rathkii
TGTCCATGACAGTCCCACTCCACGAGAGAGTGTGGAAACAAGTACCCAGAAGCTCCTAGCAAGTGTATACTCTGAACACGAGAAGGATTTATTTAGGGGCAGGAAGCAAGCAGAAGATGGATGTCTAGGAATGAATTCCGAACAAGATTTGATGAATACTCTTCTGAAAATGAAAGCAATTATAAAGTCATGAAATGAATCGAAAATCGAGCAGACAAATAAATTATAAATGTTTGAGTTCATTAAACAACTACTTTTTGAGAAAATTTTCTTCGGAGTTTATATTAAGGTTATCTTAAGTTTTTAAATACAATATACATTACATAATTAAGGTGCAAATTTACCAAGGTAAAATGTTTAAAAAGGGAAAAACCTTCTTACAGATCGAATACTTACGCGCATCAAAGGCACATTTTCTTGCCTCCCCTCTTCACAAAAAAAACGAAGAAATTTTTATTTTTGCCCTCCAAATTTGACACACCCTAATCACACTTTTTCTAAATAAGGCACGATTCCTTAAGCTAGCTGAACCCCACTAGAATGGTATCTCTGATCGGTGAAGCACCTTCTAGACTGCATTAAATGGCAATAACCGAGGAAGCTTGCTCTCCGTGAGCAAAAAAAAAAGATTTTGCAGAAGTGACGCTACCTTATCAGCAAACCCTGGCAAACAGCACTGATTTGACAATCGGTGGTTTTTCAGCAACTAACCTATTGAGAGAAGAAGGATTGATAATGCCTAGACTCTGATAAGTTCCTGCGCCGAACACCTTGCATTGACACTCATTCACCTTCAACAGGAATCACAGCCAAGGAACCTCATCGTAAAAACAACTGAAGAGACAGTCATCAAGGAAGAGAGAATTCAAATTTGCAATCTATGAAAGAGGAGATGAAGCTTATGAAAACCACGAGATGCTGCCTACAGAAGAGAACCCTTTCATGTGGTGGCATGAAATGGGCCAAGTTTCCATTATTTATCAGTGCTTCGCCACCGCAAATATTATCAGCCCTTCCTCAAATCAGCTCATCCGAGTGAGCGTATTTTAAGTGTAGGCAGGCAATGTAAACAACCCAAAAGGACACAGGCTCTCTGCGTCTAGATACTCAGTGAAAGCCTTAATTGTTTTGGCATCACAATTTTGAGACCTTTGAATTTCAGTTAACTTATTTATGATATCTATCTTTATCTGAAAGGAGTATATTATTATTATGTCCTGTTTAAATAATAATAGCATTTTTTTATGTTGTCTTTTCAGCTGATTAATTGAGGTCTCTTCTGTTCATTTCTATTTTTATTCTTACTATTGTACATTCAAGTAAATCTTCTTGTAAATTGTAAGTCATATTAATCAACATAAAAGCTAGTAGGCTAACCTTTGTATTACTTACTCGGAAAATGGAAATTTTTTGAAGTAAACCCACAAACATATAAAAAGTTTCTAATACTTATATTTTTCGCTTTTTTTTTCCTTAAAGATACTATTCTTAATTTATAAAATAATCTACTTGGGCACCACCCAAATACGGAAATTACAACTGACTAAAGTATTGGTTGTTATCAGGGATATGCAACTGCTCAGACCGTTCGCCTAGCCGCCAACATCCCCTCTCCCCAAATGTTCGATCTTATTACTCCGTGTATCTTATAATATTAACTAGAACGTACGGCGATCCAGCTCACTTAAAAAAATAAGAGTATCTGTATCAGCCTCTTTTCTGGTATCGTAACATTCCTCTCTCCGTAAGAGAGAGTATGTGAATAGGTATGAGGTGATTGAAAATAAATGTGAATACATTTTGGAGGGAACGGTTGATTCCGGCGGTGATTGACCCTACAAGTGTGTGCATCTGTTTGGAAGATGTAATGTGGGACGTAATGCAGAGCCACTGGTGTTTGCATATCTGGTGGCAAAGGGTGTATGGGACTTTAAATGTTAGGAGTGCTTAAATAAAATGTATGTCGCAAGGTTTGTAGTACGAGGAATGTTGAGGCAAGAGGATGGTGTATCAATGAACGGACAAGAAGCGCACAGCTGAAGAGAACAAATATCTCGGTGAATCAAGAAGAAAGAATAACGATAGACTATGTGGTGAAGTGTTGAAGATGTATTGTATGCAGGTCGTGTATCTCACTTGGTGGTGAACTGCCTTATGAAATCAGGTCCCCGCAGAAAAATAGATAGCTATAGAAGGAGGGACTGAGAGGAGGCAGGACTGTAAATCATGTTGGAACGAGGTAGGGAAAGCTAGAAGAAGCAAGAGTTATGATACACAAGGAGAGTGCGATAGGTTTCTTGTTGGTATAAATAAGGAGGATGCAAAATCAAAGAGCATTCATCTCCAACGTGAATAGCCCACCTATTTTACGTGAACTCCCAGTCACAATCGGGAATCTCCCTTCCCGATTCCCAGTCCCCCTCCAGACGAATACTGAATGAAATATGAGCAATTGTTAAACTAGGGAGTAATTATAGAATGGAGCTGATGGGGAGACAGCGTACTGTAGAGTTAGTTTGACGAAGATAACTTGAGAAGGGGAGGAAGTGCTTTGAATGGAATGGATTAGAGCAAATATGAAGATATGTACACGGTGGTGGACAGAAAATGTCAAGAGTTGCAGTGAACGAATAAACATCTCAGTTCAAGATATCATTGCCAAGAAGTCTTTCAAAAGCAGATAATAAGGCAACTCAGACTAGTGGGGGTCAATTTTAGATGCTTACGTATACCTTAATCGAAGAAAAACTGTGTGAATATCAAGGGAATTGATAGTCATAAACAGGTGTATCTGTATCTCTCATGAGAAAAAGCAGTTACAAAGACGTTAGAGCACCTTGAGTACCCTACATTCGGTGGATAGTTCTCCCAACAGCTATGCAGTAAAATCCACGGGATGAGGTTGAATACAAACTTGCCCGTATTAATGACGAAGCTCATCATCCACCCAGCAAAGGGAGTATACCATCGGAAACTTTCACACAACCTCAATGGCTCATATATGACTATTCCTTACCACCAGATAATACAGCTCCCCCTGTTCAGGATCATTGCTTCTGTCTCGAACCAACGATTCACTTTCACAGCGGAGCAGCCATTCAAATTGAGACAATTGTCCCTAGCTGCTCCTCTGAGAATTGGAAGGGCATAGGTTTTTAGGAGCATATTATTGTCAGGCTTGTTGGGTAGAAAGTAAAGAACCTAAGGAAATTGTAGAAAAAATATTGAATACATAGAGAGGGATATTTGAGGCACCTGAAAAGATACTGAGTGACAATGTCTTAGAATTTCAGAATGATGACATGAAAAGGTTGTGTGAAAGATTTGGGATAATACAATGTAACTGCATTTGAGTTAGTGTGAGAAAATGGTGGGGTTGTTGAAAGATTCAATGAGAAAGATGAAGGAGGATGTACATGGGAGGATAAGTTTATCTTGGTCAGCAGCAGCTAAAAATAGTTTAATAGATAGGAATGGGTATTCTCCAAATCAGTTAATTTTTTGGGAGAAACGATAGGTTACCAGAAAGGAGAATGGGAGTTTTAGGCACAGAAGCGGAAGTTGTAAAAGATCAGTTAGCAGGGCTTGATAAGGCTAGACTAATTCGCATATAGCAAGAGTAAGAAGAAAGGATAAAAACATCCTAAGAAAGGAGCGACAAGGAAATATAAAATTGAATTAGCAGAGCCAGAGGAAGAAATTTATTATAAGAGGGAAATTAACAAACAATGGAGGTGATTGAGAGGGATGGGAAGAATATGATAGTTGAACATGGGAGTACATTAAGAGATGTAGCTAGGATTCACATCACTAGGTTGGAGGGTATACCTAAAGATAAGGAAATACTAAACTAAGAAGAATAAAAGCCGGCAAGGAGTTCCCCAAACAGGATATGGCTGGAAACGTAGGAATCCCACACCGAGTTGATCCTTGAGTCCCAAATAATTCACACAAGGGGAAATCACCAGTGATAATAGTTCTGTACTCTTTTGGATTTGGACGAAGCTTATTTAGATCACGCACCGGCTCCATTCCTTGTGACGTTTTCAAAGGTGGTTGTGTGCTTGTTTCTATATGGTCCTGCTGGAAATTTTCAGTCAGCTTTTTGTAGTTTGTATATGTTTCTCTAAAGGGGTAGCTTGGGATTCTTGTTAGTTTGATATTTTATGATAATGGATGAGATGGTAGATTTAGTTGTTTTGTATTTGACCAATTGGATTTAGAGTGTTACATTTGAGGAGCATAATTCTCAGGTCTGGGGGATGTGTATGCTTGGTTTGTTGTGGTGGAACATTCATGGGCAAGTTTGTTAAAGAATGTTTAGCGTGCATCTATGTTTCATATAAGGTGAGTTCCTGCTATACTCTGCTTCTTGGGGCATTGTACCATGGTTCTGGGTGGTAGGCATTGGAAGTTTTCTCTCATTGTGAGATTTGGAAGGCTGTTTATGTGGGTGCAGATGAGGAATAGAGTTCCTGGGCAATGGGTGAAGGTGTGGTGAGGGTGAAGGGGAGCTAAGTAGTGTTAAAGGCACTTTATCATTACGATAGAACTTAACACGTTTTGACTGGTTCAGACAAAATGCTTGATATGTAAGTTGCCCTGGTATAATATACTACCCATTTAGAATACCTCATATTATACTATTATATATATCTATTATATTTTCCATATAATTATCTATTATTTCACATTATATCATTACTATATTATATATATCTAATATATATATTATTCAATATTAATATTATCCATATATATATATACCTCCATATACTATATATATATTATTTTACTAGATTATATATATATAATAGTACGGCTGTATTATATATATATATATAATACTACCCCACTGATTATTATATATCCTAGATTTATATATACGCTCATACCTTACTACTATAATATCGGTATACCTATAGTACAATTACTATATATATCAATTATATTATATATATTAATACTTACTTATATATTATAAAATTTTAATATATTATATTATAATCTATAATTATATATACTATATATTATCTGAGTACTCTAATTTTACTATCACCTACCCCCCCTATATTATATATACTATATATTATCTATATATATATATACCTATCTACCCGGGTTAGTATATAATATAACACAATATAATATACTATATCTATATATATCTATTTCATGTACTTATATCTATATAGATATTTCCATAATATATATATATATACTATATATAAATTATAGATATATATACTATATATACTATTATATATACTATCATAATGATATTTCCTATATACCACTCGCCCAAAGTAAGTGTAACAACTCGATGTCATTTAATTATGTATGGACTTACCTGAAATTACAAGTTAACTCGTACAAAGTATGAACCCTTGGGAGGGTACACAGCGGTTCCAACGTTTCCTTCCACTGTTCTAGCATTACGCCCGGCCCACAGTTCATTTTCATTTGAAGTGTGTTAGTTCACACATTTACAGTATTTTTTGTTTTCCATCGTACCAAAATTTCATTTTCAACTAGGGAAGAGGTAGAAATCACACAGAGCTAGATCTGGGCTGTATGGAGGATGTGAAGTACTTGAATGTTTTTTCTTCGCCAGAAATCTATCATTGAGAGCTGCATGAGATGGCGCATTATTGATGGTGCGCACCCATCATTCGCTTGCAATTTCTGTTCTGCATTCACGTGACCTGTCCGCTTTCGAAGCCTTTTCCAAGGACATCTTTGTAAAAGACGTGTGTAATGCAGTATTACATGAAGTACATAAATTCCCCTTGTGCATCGCATCCACGGCGGCGAAGAAAAAAAACAATTAATCAGTGTTTCACCTTGGACTGCTAATATGTGCTTTCTTCGGATGAGAATTTTTTTTTTTTTCCCGCACTTTGCCGTTTGGCTTCAAGATCATACTCAACCGCAACCCATCGATTCACTTATCGCCTGCTATAACTTTATGCCAAAAATTGTGCTCCATTTTGAGTCTTTCAAGTAAATCTTGAAAATTTTGACGCCCTGTTTCGCTTTCTCGCATCTCCACAGACAAGTCCTTTCTGCTCTACCGTTTTGGCACAATATTTTTTGCATCGTGCACAAGGTTCGTTAAACATCTTATTAACCAATATTTTATCCAAACCAGTTTTTCTGCAATCACTCACACTGAACCGCCGGTCTCTCTCCATCACGCTCTAACAACTTCCACATTTCATCTTTGTTGATGAGATTGGTCTTCCACAACTAAGGGTATCTTCAACATTTTCTCTCGGCTCTCCTTGAAAGCTTTGTGCCACTTAAAAACTATACTTCTTCTTCATAGAGTGGCATCCCCATAAGCTGTCGAGTTTATAGAAGCAAATGTCTCAGTGGCAGAAATTGATGGTCTACCGCTGTATTTGATAGCATACTGCTGTTCAATATATACCTGTATCGCCCAAAACAACGTAATGAGAAGAAAAACAACCGCCCATACAAAAAGGCATCGTAGTGCAAAAACATACAGGTTAGACACACCACCCATCCACATAATATCATCGACTGTAGTTGCAAGACTGCACCTCATAAATCTGGATTAACAACCTGGTATGGATATGTAGCTCTATGGTTAACTAGCCTTATCGTCTCCGTCGTATAGTCCCACGAGAGCTACCTTTACTTCAGTCCCTCCTAAAGGAATTATTTCAATAAACTTACTTTTAGTCGACAGAGTATATTATCATCTATATTATCTTTCACTATATCCCTTTATATATACTAATATATATATATATCTATACCCTTATATATTATCCTACTAATATATAATATACATAATTAATATATATTAATATATATGTATACCTACTACTATATATATATATATTTCGGTATTATTATATATATATACTAATATATAGTATACCTATCCTCTAGAAAATATCATATTATAAGTAATATATATATTATAATATATCATCTTATTTTACATCTCATCATATATTACAATTATATACTTACTCATTAAACTCCTTCTGGTCCTTTTCCATAAGCGGGCCATGAAGAGTTATTGTCAAGAACAAATCAATTGTTTCAAGCGGTTTCAAAATTACGGATGATTTTCATCATGGTAGACCTAGTGATCGTGCCTTTGATATCGGAAGATCGAATAAAATTATCACTTCACCTAACATTGAAGCCTAATATGTTAGCTATCTAAATATACCCTCCACTTATATACATTATATTATTACCTATATATTACTAACTCATCTATTATACAATATAGTATATATACCTAATATATTATATATACGGTATATATATATACTAATATATATATACATATACTTATATCCCTCTTCTAGACAACATCTATACCTACTCTAATTATCAATATATATTATATATACTAGCATATATATTCTATACATATATATATATAATATACTAGGACATTCTTATACAGTGGTTGCTCCGTCAAGTTATTAGGTTAGGTTACTTTAGGTTAGGTTTGGTCTCAGGTCAAAGTTCAGAACAGTTAAGTTAAGTTAGGTTACGGTTAGGTTAGGTTAAGTTAGGTTACGTTTACTTAAAATCTTAATGTATTACCCTAAAATTTATTTAATTCATAACGTACCCTTAATTACTTGAACTCTTTCGCTTCTGGACGTCCACCCACCTTCCTAAACTACCCCGCCATGATATGTATATATATCCACCCCCCTAATTTTATAGTATATATTTATATCCTATATATACTATAATACTATATCTATCTATACTATATATATATATATATACCCCCCCCCCCTTAAACCTCAACTATTATACAATATATAGAGACTGAATATGAAATACATAATAAATATATATATATATAATATATATATTTATATAATATATATACACTCTTCTATAATATACTATATATATCCTACTCTTACCTTAATATGATATATAATTCATAGCCTATATCATATTAGGCTCATATATATATATTCCACCCCTATTATATATATATATTACTAATTTATGATATTATATATATATATTGATATATCTTTATCTATTATATATAATATACCCCTTATATATATAATATATATATATATTATATATAACTACTTCTATTCATTCTCCCCATGGAACCCAAGATTGTGGATGGGGTGTGCAACTTATACTGGAACAAGATAGTTAAGAACATGATTAAAGTCAACAGGCCAAACAGCCCCCCTCCCCATACTCTTAACTGCAAACCTGTCACAAAATATTCACCCAAGAGCTTCACCACACACGATGACAACCTCCCACTATGGTATACCAACACCTAGAATTCCAATCATACTGGCCTGCCCATAACCATAATCCCTTCCACAAATCAAATCATTCACTCCCTATTATCCCGCACCACTCTTCCCTGCTTAGCCTAATTCACATTCCTAATCATTCCCGACACTTCTTCCCTTACTAACTCAATCACTTTTCCTTTGGTGTCCAGTAGCCAGTAAATCCCCGTGATTGACCTTTAATACAACCAATTACATTATTGATATCATCTTCTTTTCCATCATTGACCAAAGAATCTAAATATCTTTCATTTTTTCAATTTACAACTTCTTCTCCCACTACATTCTCCTCCCTCCACCAGCTCCTACATGCTCATTCCTCACTTCATCAGTTCTTCACATACCCCCTTATACATGCCCCTAAGATATGCATCTGAACAAACATTATCAATAATCCCTCCCCCCGAGATCTATACCTCTTATTCCTTCAAAGTTTCACTACTTACTACTATACAATACTGTTAACTTACATAGCCCTCATTGCAGACACCTAGCCACACTCAAGGACTTAGTCCAATTGCACTCCCACCAAACAGATTTAATTCCCACACCCACTACTCCTACCACATCTTCTTCCTGCTCATCCCCACCATAGAAGCTCCTATACGTACAAATCGGATACTTGTCAGTTGCTCATCTCCCCATCAAGAATGATTTTCCACTGCAGATTCTCCTCACTCACACCATCAACAATCATCTGGGTACAATAGAAGAGCACCCTAAAACTCTCTCCTACCTCCCCATCATCCACCATCCCTCTTCTCAGCGCACCCTCTACCTTAATTCTTCTCATCAATACATCATGTACATATTAAAATATCTATGGTAGATCAACCATAATTCCGCCTTACTCCACTACTTAATATAAAACCCATTTCCTTTCCACTCCCTTTTTTTTTACAAATAGTTCATACACTCTATATATTACCCTACTTTAAATATATATATATATATATACTTATATATCTATATATACTCAAAAATCGCATACATATATATTCATACATATATCTATACTATATACTATATATATTATTACTATATCTATACTACTACCTTACCTATAATATATATATCATCCACCTTCCATACCGGTATCTATATATATATATATATATATATATATTTCATATATATACTATATATCTATATATATATATCTATTATATATATTATTTCATAGATATATATTATATATAACTACTTCTATATACACCTACTACTATATATATACCCGTATATATATATATTTATATATATATAATATTACTCTATATATATATATGTATATATATATATTTATAATATATATATTATATTATATCAACTCTATCATCCTAATATACTCTCATATATCCTAAGTAATAGTATATATTATATATTATATATATATATATTTCCAACAGCCTCTAAGTCAGGTTATGATACGGTTTATTATTCAAGTTAGATGAGTTAACACATAGCTTTTAACATCTTTTATTAGCAAAAAATGATTAATAACTAAACACAACTCCATAATAATTCATACATTTTTAATTAAAAATAAAGAAACAAGTACGATATCAAACATTTAATGAAATGTCACAGCCTTCACATGGTTCTAGGGGACAGAAAACCCCTTTTAAACTCTTTTTCTGTATTAACAAAGAACTATGCAAACGAATACAGTGCGGTCAAGGAAATACACATGTAACCATGTATATATATAATTCATTTTTTCATAGTTTTATCATTCATTCTTAACTTCCTTTTTTTTTTCTTCACTGGTATTTATACACTTTTACCAAAAAAAAATTATATTATGTTAAAAAAAAAAATTTTTATTTTAGTAAAATTCTTTAAAAGATCAACAAAAATCATGTCTTTTTTTGTAACATATCTTTTGGCTATATTCTTCCCTTTCCTTGATTTCCCAGTCAGTTCGACTATAAGATACGCCTATGATAGTTTTTAACAAACTTTGAAAAGGCTGTAACTTTTATTCCTAAAGACGTATGTCATTATTTTCTTTTTTTTTTTTTTTTTTTAAGACTAATGAATTTTATAAAAATCAACTATGAAGACATTCAGCCCTGCTTTATTGGTGAAAGCCACTTTTTAGATAGGTTTTACTTTTACGACAACATTAGGTCCTCTAGAATACTGGTTTGGCCTATCCCACCCATCCACAACTCCATATAGGTTTTTAAGTCTAATGTTTAGGTTTTTCCTAGTTGCAGGTTTAAGATTTATTATCAAACACTGATTAGTATATGCTAGCGGTAATAGGCTACTTGACAAAACTTATAATAACCTAAAACTAAGGTAAACGACCACCTAATTCTAATGTAATCTTGATCGCCATCAACCCAGCCTAAACCCGCTAACCCCTCACTACTACCCCCGCTTTCATAGAACCCTTCCCCGGTAAGCCTAAACCTAACCTATATAAGATCCCCATTTCCATAAACCTTTCCTTTATATATACGTATATATCCCCTATACCCTGCCGCTATACTATCTACCCCCTCATCATACTCCTCATAATACTATATATTATATATAAATAACTATCAACTTCCTATAGTTAACCATATACTATATACTATATTCTTCTCTCCTATATCCTATATATATCCTATATACTCCTATATCTATATATACCTCTATCCTACTTAGCCTACCCCTATTAATATATAATATATAGTAAGGCATTATATTCATGTTTATTTATATAGTTCTTCATATATATATACCCAGAGGGTTGTCACCCTCGACCCAGTTTTTATGAAAATCACAGGATAAATTCTAAGCCTAAAAACAATTAATAATGAAGAATAGTGAAAACACAAAATTATCGCTCTTCTAGGGCAAAACCAGTCTACATCGCCTCTCCAAAAGTTGTTTACAATCCCAATAGACTTTTCAATCATTGATTTTGATCAGGTAGGTCTCTTTCTGGCCCTCTAAGTCAGGTTATGATAGGTTTGTTAATTCGGATATGTTCACAGAGAAAATCTATGTAGAATTAAACAATCTTATCATAACCTGAACTAGGATGCCCTAAAACGAGCACCCGAGGCCTGTTCTCACTAATTTTATTATCCAGAAAGTCTATGGCAATTTTAACTTTCAGAGGCGCTTGTACACTTTTTTTCCAAAGCAGAGTGCCGATTTCGTTCTCACTATTCTTCATATTATTTTTTTAGAGTATATTTCCCCTGTGATTTTCAAAAAAAAAAATTTTCTTGTTTTTTTTTTTTTAAACTAACATACAATCTCCTATGGTATTTTTAATTGTGAGAGGCTGTAACTTTTTTTCCTAAGGAGATTGCAGAGACAATTTTTGTTTTCACTAATCTTTATTATTCCCTACTTTTCTCTACCAAGTATGTCCTTGTTTGTTTCATAAAACTCGGCGGGTGACCATACCCTCTGGTAATATAACCATTCTGTTATATTATTATAGTTCATTGTTTAATTTTTTTTGTATCTGTAATAACAAAAAAAAAAATTCATTTGCAATATTATAAAGAATCACTTCTTCTACCACTGATGGCTTGTCAAGCATCTTCTCATTCGCGTCTATAATGGTTTCTCTTTCAATGCGCTTTGCATAGTCGAACCCAATTTCTTAATGTGTGATCGACAATCGAAGTTTATCGACCAGTTGAAGTGTAAAGCCAAAGTCTTAAAGGTCTTTTTCCAATTCTTTGTTTTGAATTAAAGTGAAGCTCAGGTCAAAAAAGGTATTTTTCCTTTTTTTGAATACTTCATTACAATTTATGGTAATAGTTTGAGTTAAACAGATTTCTTAAAAAAATTTATTTTTTAGACCAATCAACTCGATTTGTTTGCTCTTACCGAATCCAACACTGTTGGAAAATGCCATTCGTCAGAATTGAAAGGACATAAAGATTCTCCCATGACAGACAGCTGCTTAAACCGCTTCACCTAATTGCCAACTATCTAATAGCCTACCAAACACAATTTTATTTGATAAAAGTGAAAAGCCAAAACTTGTTGTTGCAATAAAAAGCTTCACAGCAAATAATTATTTATTCCCTAAAATCTAGTACATTTTTCTTCAAATTTGTAAACATACTTTTTATTTGTTATATTATTAAACTTATTTATTATATTACTCTACTACCCCCACTATCAAAATATATTGGACCCTTAAAAATATTCTCACACCTTCCTCCAAATAATATATATTCCCTCCATGCACTCCCGTATATATATACTATATATTATATATATCATATATATATATAATATATTATATCATACCCTACGGTTTCCTATATATACCCTATATAACCCACAGTAATTTCTCCCCATAAAAGGGGCCAGGTGAGTTATGCTCGAAAGCTATTAGAGCTACAGGAAAACAATTACAATATTTGGCCCCAATCAGCGTATCAAAGCTTGATTATATGTTAACAGTCGTTCATGAATTAAAACTAACCGACATACCCTACCTCAGTTACGTACTCGCATTACGATACGGAGTCGGCGGTCTCTCAGCCTTCGCGAGGTGGACGACGTCGGTCGGCGGTCGCTTCGACTTCGTCCTCCCCCTCGTCCCTTCCCATCTGGTCCTCGACGCCCCTCCTAAAAACTTCGCAATGTTTAAGGAAACATAAATAATTCCATTAGGGGCTCGAGCCGATGGGGGATGACGGGGCCGGGGACGAAGTCCCCCGCTGCTCGTCCACCTAGACCCGCCGAGAGACCCCCGACGTTCCCGACCACCTCATCCGCGGTCCCCCTACACCTCCTAGGGTATTCATTAGTTTTAAATCATCAGAACGACTTTACTATAATAAGCTCTGCTACGTTGATTCCAACATATGGTAATCCTCCTCCATTTTTCTATAGTGTTCTTACTTTTTTTTTTTTTTTTTACATTCTGGTAATAAGCTTTATACGCTGATTCTAAAATTTGTAATTGGTTTTTTTCTGTAAGTGTCTACTATATATATTCTATATTTATATAATATATATATATTAATATATATATAACGTATATATATATATATATATCCTTATATAATACTATATATACTATTTATACTCAATACTACCCTAGTTATATATATATACCTTCCTAATATACGTAAAGATAAATATTACCTATATATAATATATTAATATTATCCCCCTTTTAGGGATGTCGCCGAATGTGAAAAAGCTGAAATACCGAGATACCGAATACTTCGTCTAAAAGTATTCGGCCCGATATACCGAATATTCGGGCGAATAATCACTTCGCTATTGGCCGAATAGCTATTTCAAAGTTCGGTCATTCTAAATTTAGGGAAAAAATAAAAGGAAAACTTACACTGGTCAACAAAAAAAGGGGATAATTTTTCTGATGCGACCTTTTGTAGCGATATCACTAGTAATCCTCGAGGTGCTGATCCTCCATATATATTCACTCTGGTTCTTTGCCCTTATCAACATCCCGGGTTTTCGTGCAATTCCATCGCGATCCTATTTTGCAATTCCGTAGGCTGATAGGATATGTTACCTCCTCTTCCCGCACTATATCTACAGAGTACGCAAGTTACTGGCGGTCGATATTCGGGAAAGCATCGTTGGCCTAACTTAAATACGTCTAAGTAATGGGAATGCCAATGACCTGGATGATGTCTAATCATCAATCTGAAATAAAGTCGTATGGTCCGTCATTGTTCAACCAGGGTGAGCGAACGATCTGTTTGAGAGTTGTTTTGGCCCGAAGGTTCGTCTCTCAAGCTGTTTTGGCCCTTCGAAGGTTGCTAACATGAAAAATGACTTTGCGATCCAATGGCACAAGAGTAACATTTTATCGTAGCAGAGAGAAGAGCTGTCCGCGAGCGCTCCTTCCAGTCCAGATGTAAACCTTATGTGTATTGCAGTGTAAGCTTTGCAGGCTTACTACTTCGCTATGGGACTCCCAGCATAACGATGCAGGTGGGCGACTGTTTATTGACACTCCCAAGAGCAGTTTAAAGTGTGTGTTGTTAAACATCGGCAACAGGTAATGCTTCGTTCCGTAGGGTACTCGGATACGGTATGAGAGAGAGTCATGGCAAAAAGTCACAGACAGTTTTTTGGGAGAGGCTACAATATCTGGTACATGGATGGTAAATATACGTCGTGAAAAAAAAACGGTTTTTTTAATTCGTTTTCTTCTTGAAAAAAAACACGTTTTTTTAAACGAAATGTTTTTTTTGCTTTTTTTTAAAAATCTATCTCCCTCCCGCAGTTTGTATACATTAAAAACATGTTTTAAATAATAACAGTGTATACCAATACCCCTTCTAGCCCTAAATATTGACTATTTAATTCACCGGATTTTTTATATATACCCACCAGTGTTACCTACTATATATATATAATAATATACCTATTATATTACACTACTATATTATATATATATATATATATATATATATATATATATATATATACCTATACTACTATATATACCCTACCATATATTAATATTATTATGCTCTATACTATATATTAATATTATATACTACTATACTATGATTAAAAAAATGAATGTATAACAGGTTTTTGGGGTGTCAGGAGAACATGAGAATGGTAGGAAAAGGTGATTGCTTTCTGTGAGGGGAGAGGTATGTGTGGAAGTAATACTTTCTTCTTTATTACCTACAGAGAGTATCCATAAGTATAAGAGAGTTTTGGTATTGGTAGAGATGGTATCGAAAGTGAAAAGTATGATGATTTTGTGTGTGTTGGTGAAGAAAGGAGATGTTGAAGTATGTATTGGATGTTAACTTCAGTTCTGAGGGGTTTAGAATTGGGCATATCGTCCAACATTGTTGTTCTATTGTAAAACTCCAGTCTAGTGGGCGACCTCCCTGCGACCTGGACGACGACAGGTGATACGGAAGGAAGTCGGTAAAATTAATTAAAAGCGATACGTTTAGTGAACAAGGTCAATACAGGATAAGTATGGGTTAAGAACGCTCGCACGCTAAATCAGTTGAACTGCTGAACACAGTCGACAACTGAATAAATCCTGGAAGCAAATGAACGCAAGCAATTGTTAGCAAAGTTCGCAAAATTTAGTATGTTGGTGTGCTAAAGTAGAAGTAAGGGAAGTAAGAATAACAGTGAGTGGTGGAATGAAGAGGTGATGTAAGTCGGTTAAAAGTAAAAAAGAGTGTGGTTGAATGTACTAAAAGCCAAATGATAAATGAAGTTCAAAGAAAGATGCTTGGAATTATATAGGAGGAAAAAAGGAATGCTAAAGATTGCATACGTAAGAGAAAAGAAGACGGTAAATGAACGTTTGGAAGGAGGATGATGGGGACTTACAGGGAATAAGAAGCGCTTCTGGAAGGAAGCGCGAAAGGTTAATAATTAAAAATAAGGGGGAACCTGCTTAGAATAATGAATAGGGATGGTTGTTTTGTAGGCTGAAATGAACACTCGCGATGTGAGTGGGAGTGTTGGAAAGACAACCTTTGAAAATCTGTATAATACTGGCAACATTTCCAGTAATGATGAGGTGATAATGGCTGTGTGTGTGTGGGTTTCATGGTACAAGAAGGAATAGGTAATTTTGGGGAAGAAGGTTACTAGCAAAGAGGAGGAAATGGGTAGAGTGAAAAAGTTGAAGACTGGTAAATCTGCAGGTATAATGAAATTACCCGCCCGGTGAATCATGACCAAGAACGGAGGCAAGATGGTGATCGATTGAATCTTGAAGTCTGTATAACACAGCCGTTATGGAGGGTATAGTTTCGAGGCATTGGAGGAGCAGTAATAGTACCTTTTATATAAGAGTAAGGGAGACTAAACGGGAACCTCCGTACGCACATTCATACGAGTTATTTAGTTTATTTTAGTATGTAGGGAAGATATATGCTGTGTGTTTTTGGTCGATGTCAAGTGGCGCCGAGTGAACTGAAGGACTGTTGGGTAATAGACATCAAGGTGGCGTTTAAGGACTAGTAGAGGAGTGTGTGATCCAAATCTTTAACATTGAAGCAAATTGCTAGGAAAATGAATGACAGGAAACAAAGAAAAAAATACAATTGGTATTTTACGGTTTATGGATTTGCCACAGTTGGTATTGATTAGGTTAATAGGAAAGATCTATGGCAGGTGTTAGTGATATAGTGGCTTGGTGATAGGCTTCTGAATGGAATCACATAGTATGTTTGACGAAGTGGAGTGCGTGTGTTATACGAATAAATGGTGTCGAACAAAGTGATTGTGTTCTTTATCTATTACACTCAGCGGAGTGAGGCAGGGTTGTCTTATGTCTTCCTTGGCTATTCCAATTTGTATATGGATGGGTTCATGAAAGAATTAGAGAAGTGGGCGTGGACAGGAACATGGTGTTAGAATGATGGATATTAAAAGAGAGGTTAGGGTACCCTACCCCTATCTATCATATTCCGGTTTTGTGTGACGAATCTGAAGAGTTTTGAGAACGATTTGGTAGTTACGACTTGGCAGGGTGTGTTAACAAGGAGCGGTCTTTCTTGCAAAGTATTCACAGCATAGCTAAGAGTTAGGTTATATTTGAGAGTGAGACAGTCCTCAGTGGTGATAGTTATGCTAGATGTGACGCGGAACAAGTGTCCGAGTCTTAAATATTTAGGGTATATGTTGAGTGAAAAGGGAACGGATATTGCACGAGTTTAGTAGCGAAAGGTTGTGAATGGCAGGAAGGTCGCTGGTGCAATTAAATCGTGTTGGTGAATGTTAAAGGGACTATAGTCTTAAGTCCGCGCTAGGGTCTTTATATGACGGGTAATGTTGTTACCCTGTGTTATTGTCACTAGTTCACGCTGAGACTATGGTCTCGGAACCTACCAGAAGTATACCCGATCTACAGTTTCAATGTGTTTTCCCGGTTCCCATGGACAATGCTTAGGGGCAATGCTAGGTGTGACGAAGAATTTGATTAAAATGAGGAATGACCATATTAGAGAGTTGTGTTGGTGGTGTAAGCAATTCGCGGGGTAAACGACGAGCAATTAAATGAAGATGTGTGTGGTTTTGGGTTTCTCCCATCCGTGGAAAGGAATGAATGAAGTAGTCGGTTTTTTAAGCAGATGTATAGTGGCGAGTTGTGTTGAAAACCGACCCCCCGCCCTCCTGGGAGATCGAATAATAAAGTGGACTCTGAGTCAAGTAAACGAATCGCTCCCTGACAGCGATGAGAAATGGTGAGTTTGGAGAGGCGAGAAATAAAGGTGCTTATAAGAGAGAATGGCAGGGTTTTTGTGAGGGGCGTATGGTTGTGGCCCAGGACCAAGGGATAAACCCCTTACACTGACGATTTTACCATATGATGGCCTGTTCGTGCAGTCCATGAGTCTTATCAGGGTGGAATTTTTATTGACGCGACGTGAGTCTTACTAATTAATGAACAGAGGGGGGGGGTAAGGCTGGGCTTTTTTTTCGACTTTTGTCATTTCTTCTACTGGCTTTTCTTTTCTTGATGCTTGTTACTGTCTGTCTCCACCTTACGCACCCATCTTTGGGGAAAAAAAGGTAGATTAAATATCATCATCACTATATATATATATAAAGTATATAAATATGGGAGTCATACTTAGGTCACCATGATTTAAATATTATATATATATTATATATCATACACATTTATATATAATTATATACGTTATACTACATTTATCTTATGACCTCTACTCACTCATTCCCCATACTCACCTATATATAATATATTTTATACCTATATATATTTTGTCTATATTAATATAAAACCTATATACCGTACTATTATACTGTCCGGTATATATATACCCATATATATTCCTATATATAATATATATAATTCCTTCACCCTATATATATTATATATACCCCTATATTATATTATATATACTATATATATAATATATATATAATATTATCTCTTCTTGTAAATATATATATATATAAATATAATAATAATAAATATAATAATAATAACATCCATCAGACAGAGCTACAAGCGCGTACCAACCGTAAGCATTTTATGGGGATATTAAAATCGTTTAAAAATCCTTTTAAATATTGCATTACCCTTATTTATCGTTCGTATAAACTAAATTTTTAGGTAAAAAATTTCAGAAAACTTTGATACCTTTAAAAATAAGTTATTTATAAAAAACAAAAAAATAACAAAAAAAAATTTGGCCTTTTGTTTTTTTTAAGAAAAATCGATTTTCTTTTAACACAAAAAAAACAACGGTTTTTTTTCAATCCCAACCCTACTTAGGACCATTTTCTAAATGGTAAACCCCATGTGCTCCGTCAGCAAGCAGGTTTCACCAAATCACCTGCTTCCTTGCTATTGGGACAACAGCTGGGCGGCAAAAGATCACTGGACCAAAAGAGACACAGAATGGCCACCGAGGGAAACCTTTGACGCCAGGTGAATCAGGAACATTGTACGTCGAACCCCACTTGTACAAGAGAGAAAACATCAAATCCTTACCCCTCCACTACAACCATAAACTTTGTTTGATGAAACAATTTGTGAAGGCCCACCTGTACGCATGAATGGGTGAATGCTTCTCCGCCTAATATATGCCTCTCAAATCTCCGTCTTCCTGTCTGAGTGCGCACCCGTCGTCTAAAAATGCTGGGTCCTCTCATACTTCTGCATGGCCGCACTACATCCGGAACTCCTCCACCCGATGCTGTTCTTGCCGTTTGCTTCTCTCCACATCCCTCTCCACAATGATCTGTGCTACACGCGCATATCACGAGCGTGGATTCTTTTCTCCACGCCATCGTCCACCACCCCCGACATCTCCTTCTGCCCCCCCCCCGAATACAAGTTACATCAACATCTCAAACTCTGTCACCCCACCGTGCAACTGCTAGATCTCCAGTTTCATATTTTCTCATGGATGTAGAATGAGTAACAAGTGTCACTACTTACATTCTCATCCCTCTCTAAGAAATACTTTCCGTACACCCTAGGCGACTGTTCAGTTGATGATGCATGCGGTGATAATCGTCTTCATCCAAGACTCTAAAGTTCATCGGAAGACGTTACCTTCTTCCTCTCAAGACACCAGTGGAATACATATGAGGCCGACTATTTGTTCGCAAGCTCTGATGAGGGACTATTCCAGCGCTATGCACAGTAGATCAATCTACGAAGAGAACGTTACTACCACTACGATCGTAGGTATGTTTACATTACTAAACCCATTCCTTCTATTACATTCACTGTTGTCCCATATTACTCTTTATTCCAGGGCGTCTTAAGTTGCAACATATATCTATAAAGACTGTATCATATCATTGCGATCTGTTTCTCTCTCCCTTCATCACATATATAATATATATTATATTTCTATATATCTATATACTATACCTATATTTAATATATATCTTATATATATATATCTATTATATTATATATACCCTATATTACCCCTATATATACCTCCATACCCCTATATACCTATATATACTATATATATATCCCAATAATCGTGATCAGACCCCCTGCTTGAAAAAGGTAACCCCCCAAATCATCAAATTTTACCCAAATCTGGTTCACCACTATCTCAGCAAATGCCGATGTGATATGCAAAAACCCCGACTTACACTTTTTTGAATCCAGCCACCTCACATACATCTCACCTTTTCGCCGATATCCCAGTCTCTCCAGAAACCCTCCTTCATCGTTCTCACCCCCATCCCGTCTATCTATCACCATCAGTAATTCCACAATACCACATCACACGCTACACTAACTAACTACCTCTCCTCTCACCCTACCCATGCAAATCTTTCCCCTCTATATTACACACACTACATTTATACCGAAACCATTTGAAGTTCTCGTTACGCTTTATAACAAATTAAGCTAAACTCTCCCATTTGAATAAGCTCTAAGGTTTAAAATGACAGAACATTAGCAGTTCTCCATTTCCAGGGGATAACCTATTTCCTAGTGCTTTCAATCAATAATATTCCTCCTCTGCTTCTACCCCTAATATCTTTTCACCTTTTCGATCTTGCCCATGACGGTGGCCGCCCCTGAACTACCCAGGTATTTAACTTGCTATGCTCTTTTTTCAAATTCCTAAACTATTTTCCACGGTCCTTCTTCCAACCATTGAAGGCGAATATCATCCTGTCTTCACTTGCGTCTAAAGTAGGTCCCAACTATTTATATTTTGTTTATTTCTTGTATGTCACATCTTCCCGTATGTAGTCCCCTTTTCTACTTTTATGTCACAGTAATCACCTCGTCAGAAGAATGGGACTTTCTCTTTTCACTCTCACTCTCTTTCTTTTCTGAATGACGATTTTGATGCCACAATTTCTTTAAACAATCCAATCCATTAAAGAAGCGAAAATAGAACCTTCAGCTTCAATTTCCCCACTACGTAAATTATCGTCAGCAGAAGAGTCAGGTGAAGCTAAATTTCATAGCATTCTTTCCATGCCTCACGACATACTTTTTTACTCCGATTCATCTGATTCATTTGAAAATTAGCTTGAATTCGCAGATCTAGAAAGTAGGCTACACACAAAGATTTATCACAAAGAAACTTAGTCTTTTTTTCTACTGATTTCTGATTTCTTAACGAGTGTAATTATTCCACTGAGCTTTGCTTTTAATTGCCTTCTTATTTTAAAATAATTTATGCTAACACAATGGAAGGGATCACTTGGGCCGACTGTTACTTCACGTTTTAATATTTGTTTAGTGATGTTGTCAAATATGGCTCAGTAAATGGAATAATTTTGCGACTGAAAATCAGTCAACATTTTTCTGATTGCATTCAGCAGCGTTATGGATAGGGGAACTTTTTGTTCCCACACCACTCCTCTTTACACGCCCATTCACTCCATCACCCCTCTGTTCTGTTCCAGCATCGTAGAACAACACCGTCTTGAACTTAATTTATGCTGTTTGTCATTCAGCTGCATCCTTTAAAGTTTTAAGCTTTGCAGCTGCCGTTGCTGGATGGTGAAAATGAGTACAAATTTATTTTCTTGCAAGTAAATAAAATATCTTGAAACAGACTTCTGACATTAATATTGGAATCGTGAATGCATAGCTTGCAACATGTGAATAAAACATGAAATTGATACAAGCCACTCTCCTTAATACCAGCTACCATGCTTAGTCCATTATCCCGTATACTAAATGAACTTTTTTTTTTAGAATATGAAAATGCATATTATATAGAACTGACAAATGACAAAGATTTTCCAAAATTGGCTACAAAATTTGGCTAAATATTTTTATTTTTTTGAAAATACCTTTACTAAAAATTTCCAATTTTAAATTGAAATAGACTTTCCCTAACTCTTGCGAATATGTTTAGGTCTCCTGTCGTTTCAGCTCATATTCGGCTTCTCCCGAATAGTTTGCCGGCAAAGCCGAATACCGAATATTTGGCCAATTGGCCGAATAGGCCGAATACGAATACTTGCCGAATATCCGGCACATCCCTAATATATATATATATTATCCTATATATATTAATTATATATTACTACTCATACTTATTCAATCCCACACCTCATATATCCTATAACTATAATATAATTACTATACCCTATATATATAGTATATATAGGCACTAATCCTATACAAGGACCGTTTAGCATATCGTGGGCGTTGATAATCGAAGATTCACCAACTCTGCTCGTCGGCACCTGCACGTGTGACGTGAGCTAAACTCCCAATAGAAAGATCCAGAGTTTCCACAATTTGCTTTTTTTTATCATGTTAATTTTATATGTTAATTTTTATAATTTTCTTTTTTTATTCTTGTTTAAGGGGCTCGAGCCCGACGGGAGACAAAAGAGGGGGGGACGAAGTCTCTACCCCCCGTCCCGTCCCCCCCCGCCTGACCCGGGCCCGACCACGACCCCTCGACCTCTTCCCCTACCCTTCTGCCCTATTTACATCTTGGGTATTCCTCCTTTAAGTTTAAAAAAAAAAAAGAAAAGCTGTTATGGCAACTCTTTTCCCGCTACTATTGAAGTCAAAATAACGAAAACACAAATCGATTCCATTGTTCCGGTCAATATATATCGTTAACTACCTTTTAAGGGAAGTTCCATATATATATATATATAGTAATATATACTGTATTTATCTATTATCTATTATATATTATAACTATATATACATATATTCATATACTATAAACTAATATATATAATTATATATATATATTCTTAGCTCATGTTAACTCCAATTACCTGGCAATTTAACGATATTTTTCTTTCATAAACGAATTTTTTCGTTATTTTCATATATTCTTTTTTAATATATATATATAGCTATATTTTTTTTTTTTTTTTTTGCATTGGCTCAATTAATTTAATAATGAAGCAGACGGTTTGGCAAACACTGCTCAGTATTTGACATGGGTTCTAAAGATACAAAAAACACGATTATTCGGATCCCAACAACAAATGTCAATAATTACGTAAAGTTTATTCACCTCAGCTAAAGTATTACCCAATTTATTTAGAGTCTATGCTGTGATTTCTATAAAAATGTCAGGTGACTGACTGACCTAAACTTTACATTACCCTAAACTCATGGAAAAACCCTTGACCTATGATGATAACGTTCTTTAGCACAATGTTTAACTGCGACCTTTCAAACAAGGTAGGCCTATTAATACACATTTATTGCTACAAACTACCATTCGCCAAAATGAACTAAACTCCAGAAATTTAAAAAATTCCTAAAATTAAGTGGCTATTAAGGGCAACGATTGGTTAGAAACTTAAAACATAAACTCACCATTTCTAAGTCAACGTTATCTTCAACACCTAAGGCATCTGTCTTAAAAGACTTCGGCATTCTACAAACTATGGCATGAGTGTACTTAAAGACTGACATAATGTAAAAAATATAATTAATAAACTATATATAATAACTTATTTTCAAATATATTTATTGAAATATATAATTATATAATGTATATATTCAAAATTTAAGGTTAAAAAAAAAAGCAAATAAAAACATGACATAAGTATAAAATAAATATAATTTTAATATAATAATAAATTAAATTAAATTTATAATATAATAATTAAATTAAATTATAAATAAAAAATAAATAATAAATTAATAATTAATATAAAATATAATTAAAAATCTAATAAAATATATATATATAAATAATAATTAAATAATATAATATAATATAATTAATAAATATAATTAATATATATAATAATAATAATATATATAATTATAAATAACTATTCATATATAATAAATATAAATAATTAAATAATAATAATAATAATAATTATTTATTAAATATATAATAAATTAAATAATATAATTAAATAAATAATAATAATAATAATAAATTTAAAATGAATGAATAAATAAATACGATAATGATTAATTTAAAATAAATAAATAAGTAATAGAAAATGAATATGTATTATAATATATATAATATTATTAATTTCTATAACTTAATGAGAATTAATACATTATCGAGTATCTATTTTAGAGCTAAATAAACAAAATAGCTCTTGATTTTTATATCATGTTTGTGAGAATTGATATCAGTAAATAAATTGATTGCGATGTTTAGTTTCATTAATTTTGAATTATCATAATTATCATCGTTTAAAGTGTGGGTGTAATAATTTATTGTTCTATTTAATTTAGAATTTTTTTTATTTAGTCAGGTGTTTTATCTATCGTGAAATTTATTCTCATTTGCAGTTAAGTACAGAATATTAATAACACTTAAAAATGGCTTTTTAAATTACTATTATATTGTGAAGTATCTTTTGAATAACTATAAAATTCTATTTAAAAATACAAAACAAAATGATAATATCTATATCTATAAAATATCAAAACAAAATGAAACTTTCCATGCTCTTTAAGATTCTTGGTCTTTACTTTTACTCATAATTTTTCTAGGAAAGATCACATTGTTTAATTCACAAATATGCATATAAGAGAGGTAGGTGCTCTGAGAAGCTTTCCTAATTTTTTCACCTAACCACCGCAGTGCTTGTTTCATATAATGTATGATGATATGGCGGTATATTACCTTTATATTAGAGAGTGAGTCGCATCTCAATCATACGGTTCTTCTGGAGATGATAAAATCTAGAATTTTTCGTTTTAGAAACTCTTCCATTCTCACCTAACTATTTCTAGCCATAAAACGTTTACATCAGTTTCCTTATTCTCTTTCTATTTCAATAATTTGCACAGTTCTTCTGAACTCTTGAGGAAGACTTGTATGAATTGTGTCGAAATCTTTGATCAAAATATATACATAATCCTGTGTCACCAAACGTTTATACGTTTCTCTTACTAAGTTAGGGGATGTCTGTGGTTTGTTGATTTCATACTTTACTAATTCTCATCTTCCTTTGGATTTTACACATCACACCACTACACACACACACACACATACACATAATATATATTAATATATATATATTATTATAATATATATATATATATTATATTATTATTATATATAATATAATAATATTATATAATTAATATATTATAATTATATATATAATATTAAGATTTATATATAATATATATATATATTATATATATATATCTATATATATAATATATATTATATATATATATTATATATATTTATATTAATATTAGTGATGTATGTGACATCCGCGATCCACGATTTACGATATTGAAAATATCCGTAATCCACATCCTTAATTATATTTAAGATACGCATAGATTGTAATAAAATATTGAATAAGTTGTGAGTTAATTGTTATTCTTAAATTAGATTTATAATTAAATTTTTAATGTCGATAACATGACTCTCCTTTCATTTATTTTATTATTACACACACACACTCATCTACACATAACACACACACACATATATATATATATATTTTATTTACTCTATATTATATATAAATATATAATAATAATTATATATTATATTATTTATGTTAATTGTTTAATCTATTATTGCAATATTATATACAGTTTTAATGTTAATTCTTTAGATAAATTTTTAAATAAATATAATATATGAATATATTTTATATATTTTTATATTAATTCTAAATTATAGGCATTATTTGACTATATGCACAAATAGTTATATGATATAGTAAGGATATAATATTATTATTAATAGCTTCATATTAATAAATCATTATAATTCTTATCTATCTTCCATCCTATATCATCTATACGTTTACATCAATATATTCACCAAAGTAAAGCACTCGAGAAGAGCCACTTTATGATCACCTCAACAGCCTTGCCATTCGTGTAATCCTCTATCTCAGCATTACAGAGATCACACATCCGCGTGAGTGAGACTCATCACATCTGCAGTCTATCCGGTATGATCTTATATAACTTTGAAATATCCTCTCACGACTGATGTTATCTAATCTACTCTCTCGCGTGTGCTTCCATTCTTCTCTATGGCTCTGTCAGAGATCCATCCTCAGGTCTCACCTTCAACTATATCTTGTCTTATATCTTATCATAAGCAAGAACGCAATCTACTTACTCTGCGAATCACTCTACCAGTATTCGTGTTCCCCACATCTTAGTCTAGGCTGCGTCATCACTTACCACACTTCAATTCATCATAGGGTTCTATACCCTATGCGATCCAGTAGCCTTCTATGCTCAACTCTATATTTCTCAATCTTACGTCTATCACGGTAGTGTTTCACTCGAGTGCACAAGTATCTCCTCATATATCTATTTCATTTTTTCTCGGCTTTCTGAATTTCTACAAGCTCGTACCTCTCCTCACCACTTCTACTCAATGCTGGGCACAGTAGCTCTCAACCTAGACCGGACCATGGAGGTTAACTAACCTAGCATATTATATGGTCCGGCAAGAGCACCTCAGCGAGTACTGATTGCATCTGCAAAGCCCTTCACACACGTCATTTGAGTTTCAGAACATACTTACATCTTATCTCTTCTACAGACCTCGCTCGACAGTTTCGACTCATTGAGCTGCTCCCCTTTCAGCTCTAGTCCTCTGTGCTGGCGTCAAATCCTTCTCGTATTTTCCCTCCTTGCACACCCCCCTTCCTTGCTAGTCCAATATGTGCGTGACACTAGGTACGTCTATTATATATTCGTGAGTCACCACATTATATTAATCTTCAATTTAACGATCTACCTCCACTATCAAAGCTCCTCCTCCTCCTACTCACACTAACATATAACTACTCAATATATTTCTTGTATATTAATATCCACATTCATATATTTAACTCACCAGCTTTTGAAGATATAACTTCATTCCCTTTTTCCTTAAATGAAGAATTACTTTCCTTATCCTTTGAATTTAATGATTCCACAGTATCGTCAACATTACAACTCTGGCGTACATTATTATCACTTCATTAACATCACTTTTTTAATCACCGATCCATGATGTCTCCGTCTAAATCTTCCTATCATTTATTAAACCTCACCTTTTACACACTGGTTTTGGACTCATGTAAGCTCCCTAAATACTCGATCTTAAATAAACTCTATAGTTAATTCACAGAGCGTACATATCATTACCCAATTACCACATCCCACTACTCTGAGCCTCTATATCATCCAGTTTATATTACTCTACTAAAAATACATTATAATCCATCGTTATTTAATACTATCTATCTTATCATCTTAACTCTTTACTTAAGCATTAACTTCACTAATATGATTCTCTCTCACTGACACTATTATTCACGAGTGCTCTGTCTTCTCATAATCCCTCTCCAGAAACCTCATCCATTAGCCTATTTACACCTAGACAGCGTATATACACAGCGAATTAATACACTACACTGCTCACTCACATTTTAAATCATTATAGAAGAGCCATAATCACTAATGACACTTTACTTGTATGACATCTATTTCCACTATGATCTATTCCACATTTTATCATATTCTCTCAATAGCTGTCATATCTAAAATATCTTAGTGCTTTCTGCTCACCCTCGGTATTCACCAACTTCATCTGCGTCCTAATCACCACTAATCTCTATGCTTCTTAATGTGTTTTGTGATATCGCCTTCAAATTTCTCTTTTATCTTAGTATGTCTTAACTAGTATGAATAAATCGAAGCAGATTCTGAGAGCGTCACGACACAGTTTACATCCTATCCTATCATATTTGAGTTGATCAATTATTTATATGTTGAAGCATTATCGCATAATCTTTAATTATTCAAGAACATCAAAACTATTATCGCTTCACCGCAGAAATCGCAGATTAATTTAAATTTTAAATTTTGAAATAAAAATTTTGATTTAGTTAAAATATTTTTCAGAAAAATTAAATTTAGTTTTTGGAGACATCATATATTTCTTAATTATTCTAAAAGACATCACGACGTATTTCCGTGAAACAATCAGTATGTTTTACTGTACAACTTCTCAAGATCTTTTCAGCTTTCTTCTGAAATCCATTCGCTTGTCTTTTTCTCTTCTCATCTTTCTTCTCTTTCTTCTGTATATTAAGCCAACTTACCTCTCCAGATCATTGAACTCATATTCAATAATTTAGCAATGTGTTTAAACATATAAAAAGGATAAATAGCGTAACATGTCCTAATATCCTGTTCAGACGACGATTGAAATTTCTACATATTATATCTTTAATTTATAATTTCGTCAGTGCGAACAAATATATAATAATTTCCTCAAGAAAACAAGGATGATTATATTATTATTCTATTTCAACTATTTTTGAAAAACAATATTTTTCCTCGGTGAAAGATATTTTTGCTTTGAGAGTGTCTAAAATATCTGATATGCTATTTCAGTTTTTAATTCATATTTCTAGAATAAAATCTTCAAATTACGTATAAAAAAAAAGAGTTTTCAAGATAAATTCTCGACTTAAGAGATTACCACTATAAATAATATAAAATAATAATATACGCTATAATTGACTCTAATTTTTATATATAATTATATGTTCAATACAGAAAAATTTAATCTTCCTAGAAACCTTCCTTTCCTGATTGATTTTGGAAATATATCCTTGAATATTGATATGAAATGTAAATGTGCACTCTTTCTGGAATATTTTTTTTATAAATATATTATAGATAGTGAACAAGGTATTAAACAAAGTTATATGGGCTAATTATAATGAATAAGTTAATACGTCCACACCAAATATAAGCTCTCTAGCGGAAAGTTAATATTACCAGATGTAATTTATATATAATATAGATAAGAAATAATATCAAATTTATAATATCCCTTACGTAAACAGTACCTTATATTTTTATAGTATCATACAAAAAAGACCTGTCTTTTTTCGCCATATTATATTTATTAACGTTCCACATAATATTTATTTTCGGTCTAATAAGTTCTATATATAAAAGTGATGCTGGATTTAAATATAATATAATTTACTATTATAATGAATGATTGTTATAAGTTACTATGATCTACGTGGTTGTTCGCTTTACGCAACACTAAAGCATGTGTGATGTATTTGTGAATTTGTTAACCATCGTAGATGTGATATTATGGTCCCGTCACGAATTTTTAAAATAACAGAAAACGAATATGTTTTATTAGATTTTCTCCAAGAATGCAATATATAAAATATGAGAGTTATGTGAGATATGTCAAATATATTGTTGCGTAAAATAAATAAATAACAAATATGGGTCTGCAGGAAGTGGGATTATTGGCGTTTTATTTGGGTTAAGTATTGCTATTATAATAGGGTACGATGTTGCTAGGCCATGTGGCATCGAATATTTGTTTCATTCTCTAGCTAATTGATCATTGTGTGACTTATTATTGTCAAATAATAAAATAGTGATAAAAAAATAAAAAAATATAAAAAATATATAATTATAATATTAATTTAGTTATATATAATTATATATAAGTAATATAATGAAGTAGTTTCTTTTTATGACATGGAGTTTTTATAAGTTTATACTCTCAGTTAAAATAAATAGAATTTCTAGTAAATTTTTTATATTGTATGTTTTTTTTTAAACTATATATACCGAATATCCCCAAGGGTATATATACTCACGCACTCTAATGTGCATAAGTAATCGGAAGTCTCACTAGGTCACCTATTCACGGTGGAATAACTATAACTAGGTGGGTATTATGGTAACTATATTATCTACCCCCCTTGCTCTAGAGCCCTCACGATCATAGGTACCGTGATATATGCTTAAATACCTATTACATAAATATAATATATATATATATATATTAATATACTAATTTATTATGGGGCTCGAGCTCTACCCCTACCAAAAAAAAAATAATATTTTTTTAATTTTTTTTTATAATTATAAACTATTTTCCTCACGAAAAGTTTACGTGGATTCCAAATAAATGTAATTACCTTTTATCTTTTATGGAGCTATATTATGTAGTTATATTGTAATATATATAATTTTATAATAATATATAACATATTAATATATTATCAAATATAATTATATATATAATATATATATATAATATATATTAATATATTATATTTATATAGTAATAATTATATATATATATTTATATATATATATATATATTAATATATATATATATACACAACACACACATTTTATTTTATTATTTATTATTTTTTTTTTTATTATTTATTAATATATATTTATTTTTTTTTTATTATTTTTTATTTTTACAGTATTCACTACGGGTAAAATTTTTATCATGGAATTTCCATAACAATATGTAATCCTTTCCCTGTAGCTATTTGTAGTTTAGGATTAGTATAAATATATATTTAATATTAATTTAATTAAATATATATATATATTATATATATAATATATATATATATATATATTATTAATATATATATATTATAATATATATTATATTATATATATATTATATATATATATATTAATAATATTAATATTATATATATATAATTAATATAATATATATATATATATATATATGAGCATATAATATTAATATATCTTATATAATATAAATTATATATTTGACGCTGATAAAGTTTATAAAATATATTTATAAATAATTGTATTTTGATTATATTTAAAATTTAACCACACTATTAAATTTTTTAATTTTTTTTTTTTATTATAGGTATAAATCCAAAAAAACTAAAGGGATATTTATATTCTCTTGTTTAAATTTCCCTTCAAAATTTGCTCTGGAGTAAGATCAAGGGAATAACCCTATATATATATATATATATATATATATATATATATATATATATATATATATATATATATATATATATATATATATAAATATAAATATCAATATAATTATATATAAAATTATTATAGAGAGAGAGAGAGAGAGAGAGAGAGAGAGAGAGAGAGAGAGAGAGAGAGAGAGTTAAGTAGAAGAGCATGATGTACGTCTAAAGTCTAAACCAAATCTAAGTCTAAACCACTCTCTTCCATTCTATATCAGTCTAATACCTTCCATAACCACCCTACCTCTAAATCTTTCATCACTCCATCCTTATTCAAATTAAAAAACCAGGAAGACAAAACATCCCTGCCTCACTCCATTATTAATATTAAACCATTCACTTTCAATTCCATTTATTCCTACACACGCTTCACTATCGAGATACATACTCTTGATTTCATTCAAAAGTCTACCATTAACACCAAATATCACTAACACCTGTCACATACCTTCCACATTAATTATCTCAAACGCCTGTTGCAAGTCCATGAAACCTTAACACAATTTATTCTTTTTCTTATTTTCTTAATCATTTGTTTCAATGTGAAGATCTGATCTACCCGACCGCTACCACATCTAAATGCACCCTGTTCTTCACCAATCATTCCCTCAGTCACTCGAAGCACTCTTTCGAACAAAATACCAGCATATATCTTTACTATAACACTCAATAAACTAATTCCCCTATAGCTCCTATAGTTCCTTTATCCATATCCATTCATTAACAATCTCGCCTCCATTCTTTATTAGTAATTCCATCTATACTTGCTGATTTATCATTCTTCAATTTTCCCACTATACCTACTACCTCCTTACTACTAATTACCTCGTTCCAAAAATACCTATTTCTTCTTACACTATCAAACCCGCACAATCGCTATCACCTCTTCTTTGCGGCGAATGTTATGCAGATTTTCAGACTGTTCCTTCCACACTCTCCTCGCATGCATTTCATTAGTCACGAAAGTACCATTCCTATTCATTAATCTATGAAGATTTCCCTTACTCTCTTTTAAAGCCTTTCGTACTTCCTTTTAAATGACATTCATTTATTTTAACCACTTTACTTCCTTATATTTTCGAATTTCTCTTAAACCGAAAGATTTAAAAATATAATTTTTCAGATCTTATCTCAAATCACCAGTAAATTTTCTGTGAAGTATTCTCGAGTTTACATCCTCTTTCTTCTCTCTTAGACTTATGTGGCATTGCACGTCGGCATTTCTGTATAAATGTTACTATGGGGCTTGAAGTACATAAATTTTTCGATGGAATCTTAGACAAAACTTTGACTTCTCATATCCTCCATTTCATTATTTATCCATCTCTCTAGTTTCTCTCCTCCCACTATATATCATCTGTTTTAGTCGTTCATTGCTCATTCCATAAATCTATGAATAGTGGTGCTCTGCAATGTTCTCTGTTGCATCTCATTACCTCTTCAACTTTCTTCAATCTATCAATTTATGAAAAGTCCAATCTTATGCCGGTGACTCCACTTCTCATTATACTTTTCATTTCGAAAAGGCTCCTTCACATTCGTATTTAACAAATATTTTGAAGGTCGAGTAATAAAATGAAAGAGACTTCCCAGACTACAGTTATTGGGGTAATTTCCCTTCGACGAATTTAGCGGATATCTGACCAACTTCGAGAATTTGTCACCACAAATACTAACACCATCTAATATGGTGACTTTTAGAATCTTTATTTATTTATTTATATATTTATTATTATTATTATTATTATTATTATTATTATTATTATTATTATTATTATTATTATTATTATTATTATTATTATTATTATTATTATTATTATTATTATTATTATTATTATTATTATTATTATTATTATTATTATTATATTATTATTATTATTATTATTATTATTATTATTATATTTATTATTTATTATTATTATTATTATTATTATTATTATTATTATTATTATTATTATTATTATTATTATTATTATTATTATTATTATCTCGGCGTTTATTACAATATTATCCTTTTTATCGCTATCGACGTTGAGGAAAGAATAAAATTTTCATGTTTATAGATTTTTCCGTTTATTACTGCATTATCGTATTTTTAGTATCAAATATATATAGTTTGTCTTTTACACACATTCGCTTTACTAATGGAGCAAGTTGACGTAAATTAAAGTGCAGAGATTTTAAAGTATTAAAATAAGGCAAAAAGGGGTGTGATAGTTTTACCCTAGAACCCTTTTCAGAAACAGAAATTCGGTTAGATTGTTATTCAAAATTATTTGAAAATTTTAATGCTGTTATGTAAATATTAAAAATAACTTAATACTTTCTGTAAGTTTTTCTTATCGTTTCGTCGTTTCTGTAAAAAAAAAAACTGTGTATAATTTTGTGGTCAAAAAATACAAATAAGTTCTCAATAAACAAACAAATTGAATGTAGGTCAGTAGAGATTTTTGACTCTTGGGTGTGGTGATTTATGAGGATAGTAAAAATTGTCATATGATTTGTTAAGAGAGTTAATTCTTCTCTTTAATATATATATATATGATTAGTATATATATATATATTTAATTTTTTTTATATATATATATATATATATAGTATATATATATATATATATATATATATATATATATTATATATATATATATATATGTCCTTATCCTCCCATCACCTGGAGGATCTTTCTATTCCACCGGCGCCACGTTGCTCAGTGATTTGTCATCACTCCAGGTGCTCAATCGACCGAAACTAAATGATGCTCCGGGGAGACGTCTTCGTTTCTCTAGGGATCTTTGTCCTTGCATACGAATTGTCCTCAGGGAATCCCGTCTGAGGTGGATTCTCCACTTTATTTCTATCTTCAATCGACCACGTCTATATTTGACAAAATATAGCAATATTACAATGAATGACGGCCTAGAAAATTTATTCCACAATAATGAACCTACCGGGACTATTATAAGGAATGGTTTCATTTTTTTTTTAAAAGGAGGGTTCAATTTTTGCTAAAGGGGGACCCCATTTTAGCCCCAAACTTAAAATAAACTCAAATTTTTACTTTTCAGGCAATTTTGAATAAATAAAAAGCAAACCGCAGCCTTCTGACAACTAAATCGTCTTTTTTTTTTGTCTTTTCGTTTTTGTTATTGACATTTTTCAATTCACCTCCAACATTTTTTTATAGAAATAACTTCAAACTTGAAATGCTACAAAGATGGATAGACAACCTAGAGAATGCATAAAATAGAAAATTGATTTTTAATTCCAAATCCCAGCAATGGCCGAAATTGAAACCCTACTTATTTTGAAAATGAAAAATTTGCTGTATATTTTTTCTTTTCATGCGATCTGGATGATATTTTCAGGACATTAAGTCTGGGGAGATACACATTTTTATTTACATAATTTTTTGGTATATGCACTACCTTTGGGTTTTTTCTAACATCAAATTTTTAAAAAAATATTTTGGAAATTTTTATAAATTTTTTTTTTAAGTATACCAAAAACAATATCCAAGTAAAAAAAATGTATCTCGCCTGACTATGTACGCTCTGAAAATTTGATAAACATATAATGAGTTAAAAAAAATCTCAATATTTCACTTTTAGAAAAAAAAATTTAGGGACAAAATTGGGAAATTTTGATATTTTTATTTTTTTACTTACTAGATCTTTATTAAATTTACAGGGCGTTTATAGTTGGGCGAGATAGATCTTTTTTATTTCGATAATTTTTACATATATTCAAAAAAAAATTTTTTAAAATTTCCCAAAAATTATTTTTATCAAATTTGTTCCAAGGACAAATCCAAAACTGCTGCATATACCAAAAATATATCTATATTAAAAATATGTATCTCCCCCCGAATACATATGCCCTAATAATTTTGTCCAGATCGCATGACCAAAAAAAAAATATCACAATTTATCATTTTTAAAATTAAAAAAAGTTGGGTTTCAATTTCAACCACTGCTGGGATTTTGGGTAAAAAATCAATATTCTGTTTGATGCATTCTCTAGGTCAGTGGTCCCCAAAGTGGGGTACGCGTACCCCGGGGGTACGCAGAGTGATAATTAGGGGTACGCCAACATAGCCCGATCACACAAGAGTGAACGATCTTGCATCATGAGTGATATATACAGAGGTATAGTAGTTATATATTATATATATATATATTATTATTATTATATATATATATATATTATTATTATATATATATGTTATATATATATATATATATATATATATATATATATATATATATATATATAGTTATATATTATTATATATATATATATATATATATATATATATATATATTATTAAGTTATTATTATATATATATATATATATATATATACATATATATATAATATATATATATATATATATATATATATATATATATATATATATATATATATATATTTATATATATATATATTTGTATTTATGTAGAGTGAGAAATATATATATATATATATATATATATATATATATATATATATATATATATATATATATATAAACTCGCGGGCAAATTTAATGCATCACCCGTAAATATAATTTAAACACTTTCATATTGGGAAATGTAGGGCTAGGGTTTGGTTTTATTTGGTTCATACCTAACTCGGGAGTGTTGCACAGGGTTATAAATGTATAAACCGTATGTAACGACAGTGTGTAGGGAATTAAATGGCAAAATAAAGAAAACAACAAAATATGTATACGATGATTTTGTTAATCACCAACAATATTCTACAAATTACAATGTGGAATACAGCATAAAGGTATCTAATAATGGGTTGTACCCCCTCTGGCCCTTCCAACTTCCTCCAAGCCTTTCGGCATTGATGAAATGATCTTGGAAATGGTCTCTGGTGGATGTTGTCGCGCGTTTTTAAAGCTCCCTGAGGTGGACGGAGCATGTTCACGGGCTTGAACACGAATACCCAATAAATCCCAAACATGTTCAATGGGATTCATGTCCGGGGCTCCTGGCAGAAATGGATAGTAGTCTGATCCCTACCTGTTGTAGGTACCGTTGGACGACCTGTGCTGTGTGCTGTGTGCTGTGTGCTGTGTGCTGTGTGCCGTTGTCATGGAGTTACAAAAAATGGAAGCCAATGAAGGACGCAAAAGGCACTATATACTCTTGGAGGATGTCTTCCGCATACCTTTTAGCTGTTAGCTTTCCTCTGCTCACGATATGCAATGCCGTACGAGCACCCAAACAAATGCCTGCCCACACCATCACAGAGTCACCTCCAAAAGGAATCATTGGGGAGATATTGCAAGCAGAAAAGTGCTCACCTTCGCATCTCCAAATTCGCTGACGTCCATCTGGTCCATGTTGCGTGAAACTCGACTCATCTGTGAGTGTCCAATCTCCATACGCTTGTGAAAAATGAAATCGCAACCCTATGCTCCCTGATTAGGAGAGGGCCGATGGCAGACTTTGTAATACGTACTCCAGGTTCATTCTGTCGTCTTCTCACTGTACGCTTGGAAATGGGCACATATCTAACCTCACTGAGCCTGTGTTGTTGCTGTACGCTTGTTTGGAAACGATCACGAAACACTGCCAGACGGAAGAATCTGTCATCTCTCTCGGACGTCACCCCCCGGGCAACCCTGACCATGTCGTCTACGGTTGCTGCCAGTCTCCCTGAACCGCCGAAGGATTCGACTGACCGTCGATTGGTTTACACCGAGTTGCTGAGCCACCTGTCTCTGAGAATGGCCTGCTTCCGACAGTGTGATAAATCCTATGGCACGTTCCTCTTCTCTGACGATGTCTTTCCATTGTGACAGTCTTTGTCAAGCTACGACTTACAGCAAAGGGTTTGTTTCGTTAGTTGGTTAGTGTTTTGCCATCTTGTTCTCCTATGAACGTTCTTTTGGGATTTCGTACCTAACCCTAGCTCTACATTTCCAAAAATGAAATAGTTTACATTATATTTGCAGGTGATGCATTAAATTTGTCCGCGAGTTTATATATATATATATAGTTTATATATATATATATATATATATATATATATATATATATATATATATATATATAGTATATATATATATATATATATATATATATATATGTATATATATATATATATATATATATATATATTACAGGCCTATAGGGGAACAAATTAGAAATATTTAAGACTTAGTGGGTGATCAAAAAGTTTGGAGACCGCTGCTCTAGGTAATGGACCCATCTTAAATGTGATATTTCAAGTTTGATGTTACCTGTAAAAAATTGTTGGAGGTGAATCGAAAAATGTCAAAAACATGGATTTTCAAAAAGAAAAAAATTAAAATACAAAAGAAATGAATTCAGACAAAAAAAAAAAAAAAAAAAAAAAAAATGAAGTTTAAGAGGTCAGAAAAAGCTGCGGTTTGCTTATAATTGGTCAAAATTGACTGAAAATTAAGAATTTTGGGTACATTTTAAGTTTGGGGCTAAAATATACTACATTGTCCATTAAACAAAAATTGAACCCATCCTTTAGGAGTCAAATTAAACGCAAAACTGTTCTCTCTGGCTTACGATCAATGAGAGAGTTCCCATCGTCTTCACTCCTGACGAAGTTAGAAATACTTTAATGGTACAATTTTTGCTGCAGAGCCAAAGGACGAAACCCATCAGTACAACCTGACCCACTTGAAACGTAAATGAGCCCCAGTGACTGATTTATACCAGTTTCTTTCCTCCAAGGAGGCAACTGATGCTCCTAAGCCAAACCTTCTCATAAGTTTTAGCATCCTTTTCCACCCTTGAATATGAAGATTGGATTTAATAGTTATATTGTGCGTCAGTATATTTCTCGATCGCATCGTTGTTTCAAGTGCCTAAAATTGGCCACCACTTTAAATGATGTCAAGGAAAAAGTTACATTTTTCCAATTGCGAGGGTGACTTTCCCTTTCTTTACTTAATCTACCTTCATGTTCAAATTGTGGTGGCAATCCTAACACAGCATCCACGAACTGTCCAGTGTATCAGCACGAGAAAAGAATACTAGAGCTCCGCATTGTTTAGAAACTTGACCGATGAGAGACTAGGGATAGGTGGGAGGGTGAGGGACACACGTTCTCGCGGACGTACACTGCGGCCCTGTCTACCTTCACAAGCCAGACCGTATACCGACTGCTCCATGCTCAAAAATTTTCTTCGGACTCAGTCGGAACAACAACCTAATTTCAAGAGTTCGGTACTTGCTTAGATTGCATCAAGCCATTTCCACCCCACCCCGTGCTCCAATACTTTACGGGGGTACCCCTCTCTCGTGGATTAGTATCGATGCTTCCACTTGCTCTTTAGGCAAAGAGGATTTATCTATCCGACCGAAGCAACAATCCAATCTTCTGTAGACTATAAAACTCTTAAGTGGCCTGCCTCTACATTGTCACCGTATCTTTCTCCTCCATTATTGCCTTGCCTCTTAAGTGGCCTGCCTCTACATTGTCACCGTATCTTTCTCCTCCATTATTGCATTATCGTGAGGTTATGGATCACCCATTCGTCAAACCATTAGCATTTTCTTCTCCAGATGAGGCTACGGTCCTTCCATCCATTGTCAGCAAGTTGCCTGAAACAGGTAAATTTCCGGATAATGCTCTTTCAGAAACACTTTATACAATTGATGTGAACATTTTTCCCTCCCCTTTTCTTGAACCCTCGTGTCCGCCTGCCGTCTGCCACTCGAAGGTTAATGCGGTAAGCCGAGCACATGGTGGACTCCTATCCGCGTTCTCAACCCCGCTAGTCTATTCTTTATGACTTGAACATAACACTGGGATATATTGTCTTCCATCAGGATCCTTCCTTGCAACCAGCCTCTTTAACTGAACATGCCAAGGACCCTCACAAGCAAATCAAAACTATCGTTACCACTCGTCCGACTGAGTAAATAAATTTGATCATTCATAATATCTAAATTCTTGCATTGGAATTGCTGTGGTTATTGTTAAAATTTGAAGGGTTCATTATTTTTTAAAAACATTTCTTCCTTACTTCTGCATCTTAATATTGTTGTCGAAGCAGAAAGCACACTATTTATTAAAGCGTCGTAGTATTATCACCGCTAGAGATTCTCTATTAATGCTTTCAACAGCCACTTAACCTAAGAATTCTTTACGGACTACAAATATGTTTTCTCATTTCTATTAATATATTAATACAATTAATAATATATTTTAGATATATTATTATTAACATTAATTACAATTAATTTGTCTTCACTAGCAATTATTATATTATTATTAAAAATTAAAATTTAGAGACTTAAGCCATCAAAAATATATGCTCGCTCAAATAATTTCTGGGGTGGGGGGTTTGAACCTCCTAAAAGCAATGTCTACTCCCTTGTATATAATAGTATATATATATATATATATATATATATATATATATATATATATATATATATATATATATATATATATATATATATATATATATATATATATATATATATATATATACTATCCATCAAAATTAAGGCACTACAAGGTTACGGGGCGAAGGAAGGGTAGAAAAGGTTGAAGAACGCGAAGACACTTTATTGGACAATGGCAGTAACATGGTGGATTCCTCCCCAGAACCATAGGTTGATAGATAGGGTGTGAGGCCAAGGTGCAGCCAAATGGTCTCGCAGTACGGTTCGGGGTTCGGCGCTGCAAAAACACAATGTTGGTACGTACGACGACGGCCGCGGGGGGTGTTGGGTCTGTCTCAGTTCCCCTCTGGCACGGATGACTGCCTGACACCATCCTGGCATGCTCTCGATGAGCGGGCGAATGTCCTGGACAGTGATTTGATCCCATACGTCGTGCAGTGCCTGTCGCAGGTCCGGGAGGGTCCGTGGAGGGGGTTGCAGCTGTCGGATCCGACGTTTCAGGATATGCCACAAATGTTCGATTGTTTTGAGGTCCGGACTATAATTTGAACCATCCTAAGGTAGTCGTTCACACATTGGGCCTTGGGTGGTCTTGCATTGTCATGCATTAGGATTAAAGAGTCACCATGGGAGCATATGGAACGACATATGGTTCGAGGATGTCTGGATATACCTTACGACTGTAAGAGTTCCTCCAAGATGTGAAACTCCGTAGGCCCCGATAAAGAGATGCCTCCCCAAACCATAACCGGTCCACCTCCAAATGGCGGCACCTGCAGTACATTGCATTTCGCGAACCTCCCATCGGTCGTCGGTATAATCTAGCACGCCGGTTCGAGGCGTACAGAGACACTCTCGACTCGTCCGTAAAGAGCATCTTTGCCCAATCGTGACCGTTCATGAATGTGTTCTCGGGCGAATGCCATTCGCGTCCTTCGATGTACCGTCATGTGCAGTATACCTCACGCAGGCCTCCGGGCCGGTAGTTATGTTCCGCAAGGCGTTGACGCACTGTATTGTCACTCACCCTGGTGCCGTGTACTTCCGCCAGCTGTACCTGCAGATGTCGTTTGTGGCGCTCTCGTAATACACGCATACGTATAAATCGGTCTTCCACGGCTGTCGACCCATCTACCTTGTCCTCGCCTGCGATCATGTGTCAGGGTTTCCTGATACCGTTGGACCACCCGTGCAATAGTTGTGTGCGCTACACCGAACCGTTGATCAAGTGCCCGGTACCCGTATCTTTCGGCTTGGTGTGTAATTATCTGCATACACTGATCTCTTGACAGTTGACTCACTATCCTCTCCATGTTTATCGGGGTCACTTCCTACGTGAATGTTTCCTCGCTCGATTATATATCCGACATAACCTACCCCCACTTCTCCCTGGTCTAGTTATGTTTGTTTATGTTTTCCTAAATTTATCGCGGTGACGGCCCCAATACTACAACCAATCTCTGCGGGGAGTATTATAGTAACACCGATGCCGTCGTCCGTGTTGGTGGGCTTCATGGGGTTAAGGGCCTTCCCGTTCCTGCGAGTAACATTTACCCTAATGGTGCGTTATTGTTGACGAGTATAGTAACTATTTATATATATATATATATATATATATGATATATTTTATATATATATATATATATATATATATATATATATATATATATATATATATATATATATATATATATATATATATATATATGTATATATAGATAGCATATTAGGCTTATCAGAATATATATATAGATATATATATATATATATATATATATATATATATATATATATATATATATATATATATATATATATATATATATATATATATATATATATATATGATATTAGTGTAGCACCGATACCGAAAATTTTGTCCGATACCGATACCGATACAAATGACCCACTACATATATATATATATTATAGTTATTATTATATATTTATATTGTTATCTATATATATATATATATACATATATATATATATATATATATATATATATATATATATATATATATATATATATAATGTGGGTAAACTTAAGTTTCTTTCTGACCTATCGATATTTAAATTTTAAAATCGATTTTCGATATATGTGTATCGATTATACCCAAGATACCAAGGAATTTAAATATGTTTATATATATGTAGATAGAAATAAATAGAGATAAGTATGTATATTAAATATATATATATATATATATATATATATATATATATATATATATATATATATATATATATATATATATATATATATATATATATATATATATATATATATATATATATATATATATATATATATATATATAATATAGTATATATTTATATATATATATATATATATATATATATATATATATATATATATATATATATATATATATATAAAGATGGACTTTATTCATTGAGTATTATTGGAACCTTTCAAATATCTACTGTATATAAATTTGAAGGTGCATAAATTTTTTTACTGTGTTCCGTGAGGTTGACGTATTTTTTGTTCCAATTTTTCTGAAAATTATTAATTTGAAGGATTTATTCCAAATTTGTGAGAATGATTATACCGTGTTAGCATTGCTGCAACATTTTAGTTTGATACTAGATAAAAATGTTTGTAGAAAGTGTCACAAAGAATGTGAAATTACCAAAATAGGAGAAAAGTTTTAATTTTATTGTACTAGTAAACATTGTGGCTCGAAGTATAGTTTCTCTTAAATATTTTTTTTTTCAAATATTAGAATTTCCTACACTGATGCCCTTTTAATTATGTATTTCTTTGTACATAACGAAACAGTTTCAAGGGTAGTAACCTATTTAGATGTCAATGAACCAACAGTTATAGATTGGTTTAATTTAATTAGTTTAATGTATATATACAGTATATATATGGCCAGCCTCTAGAAGAGCCACAATCCATATCTCAAAAACTACAATAGCTACAGGGAAAAGGAATACATTTTTGGAATCCTTGTAAAATTTTGGTTAGGAAAATGTAAAAAAAATAAAATAAAATTCGCTTTTTTTGGGGGGAGCTCGAGCCGGCGGGGACATAGTATATATATATATTATTTGTAAGGTATTACACGGCAATGTAGGCTCGAGCCGACGGGGAACACAGGGGGACGTTTTCCATACCCCGTAGGGAGGGGTGGAGGAACCCTGCGACACCCAAATACCAGCAGAGCGGGGTTCCGAGACCCTCCCCGGAGAGGGGGAAATAGTCCAACCCCCGTAGTTCCCCGGAAGCCGAGAGACCCCGACTCCCCGCCATCGGTGCGGTATACCCAGTATTCTTTAGTTAAAAACAAAACAAAATTTACTTAGAAAGTCTATTTATTTTAACGAGTACTATAAAAGTCTCTAAAAAGGCTTTCGACTTCTATTTCTTTAATTTTTAAAAAAAATTTTTTTTTTTTTCTTTTTTTTTTTAACATTTTCCGCACTAAAAATTGTATCAGCATTCCAGCAATGTATTCCTTTCCGGTAGCTGTTGTAGTTTTGAGATATGGATTGTGGTTCTTCTAGAGGCTGA
>JABUQX010000838.1:52500-55000 GCA_015478945.1 Trachelipus rathkii
GAAAAAGCGTATTGTGACACCTGATCTGGCAATGGCGTTGGACAGGACAAAAACAAGTAAGTGATCGCAGTGCTTTTATGGTGTTGGCATCTACTGTTAATGCCCTTGGAGTCGATGTTGATGACATTGTTTTGAACTAAGTACGTTGCAGAGAGAAAGAAGGGCTGTACATAAAATAATAGCTGAGTTTTTGCAACATATGTGCCACTGACTGTACACTGGAATGGGAAAATTATTGAAGATATCACTGGTTGCAAAAACAGAGAGCGATTACCCATCCTAGTATCAGCAGAAAGAAATTGAAAACTCCTAGCAATCCCAAACTATCTTCAGGAAAGGTCATTGATATTGCAAATGCTGTAACTGAATGTTTGGAAGATTGGAACTTAGCAAATAATATACAGGCCATGTGTTTCGACACCACTGCCAGCAATACAAGTAATAAACAACGAGCTTTCACCATAATAGAACCTAAGCTTGGGCGATCACTGCTTCAACTGTCCTGTCGACATCATATTAATAAAATAATAATTTCTGGCGTATTAGACAAGTGTCTTGGAGCACCTGCTGGACCAGAGACACAGGTATTTAGACCATTTCAAACCAGTTAGGGAACAATAAATAAAGACATTTATAGGAATAACAAATCAAGTATTTTAGAGAAAGAGGCAATAGTTGCGTTCTGCAAACAGAAATTGAAGAAAATACCTTCAAGAAAAGAATATCCTGAACTTTTGAAGTTGACTATTATAATAGCTTGGTGACCTTCCCCCTAAAGGAGTTTATTTTATGACACCAGTTGCCATGCAACGAGCAAGATGGATGGCACGAGTACTATATGCTATAAAATTGGTATTCAGTGTCAATTCAAAATGACTCGAAAAGAAGACACTGAGCTTGAAAATTTTTTTCGTTTTGCCGTTATCTTTTATGTGCACCATTGATTTACTGCACCTAGTGGACGAAAATGATCAAGAACTGATCTTCAATATCTCCAGAAGCTTAAGGATTATGCCGAAAAAGTTGTATCCGCAGTTTCTGCAAAAGCTCCATGTCCCTCCACTTAACAAAGAGCTGGTGCCTTTCGCATTCTTTGGCGATGATGTCAATAATGATTTAAAGCATCAAATGATTTAGGTTCTGGATAAGCCTGGCGTTGAGAGGCCTTCAAATAGGTTATCTCTTGATTATGTTGCTTGACTGTTGCTTTAATACAGTCATTTAATACCCATCTTACAAAGAATGAAGAGCAACTGCAGTACATCTTGCAGATCGTAGAAAAACACTGAAGCGTTTCCAAAGCCAACAAAATCTTCAGCGAAAAAGGAAAAAGCATGTCTGCAGTAAATTATTAGGTGCACCTGGGTGAAAAAAAAAACCGCGCCAGGTGTTGTAACCTCATGGGTGGTGTGAAAATATAATATTTAAGACATAGGTAACAATAATTAAGTTTTCTGACGGCAGCACTAAATTTAATTTAAGTTTGCGGAAATTTGTTATGCGGTCGTTCTTGGCAAGCTGTAACAATATTAGAGGTTATGCGAATCAATATCCGAAAATTAATGTTTTGGGTCCAGTCTAATATATATATATATATATATATATATATATATATATATATATATATATATTATATAATTATATATATATTATATATATATATATATATACTATATTATATATATATTATATATATATAATTATATATATATATATGTTATATATATATAATATATCATATTATATATATATAATATATTATTATTTATATCATATATATATATATATATATATATGATACTATATATATATATATTATATTTTATATATATATATATATATATATATATATATATATATATATATATATATATATATATATATATATATATATTATATATATATATATATATATATATTATATATATATATATATAATATATATATATATATATATATATATATATATATATATATATATATATATATAGGGTGATTCAAAATTATGGTTAAAAATTTTGGTAACTGATAAGAAATGCAAAAATAAAGAAGTTCCTATAAAGGTATGACGTAATGTGCTTAGTTTTCCGTCTGGGCTGTTCTGTATGTGTTTTTAACAAATATATCTTTGTATCTACGAACCAAGTAAAGTTACAAACTCAAAATTTAAAAATGGCGACATTAAAAGTATTTGAGGAACGAATTAACGCATTCGGAATAGGAGGTGTAAATAAACATATTATTATTTGCATGAATACGGTATAATTTGTACAACATAAACATACTGTTTCTAAAGCACCTACAAATGATATCAAAAGACTAAAGATGATGTTGAAAATGACCTCCGTTTTTCCCAATGCACGCGTCCAGGCGTCTTCTCATCGATTGTCGGACCCGTTCAAATATTCCAGGAGTCTGTTTGATTGTTTCAATTCCGTTCATAATCCTTAATCATAGGTCTTCAACGGTGTTGATTGGAGAAGAGTATACTAAGGTCTTT
>JABUQX010000838.1:60000-67500 GCA_015478945.1 Trachelipus rathkii
ACTTTGGACCTACTTTTTTGCTCGTCATGATCTACGTCCATATTTTTATAATACTGAATCAGAGGCGTAAATATTTGGAAGACTCAGAACATCGGAAGAATCTTCGTAAAAATTTAAAGGTATATTGAGAATTTGTAATTTTTTAAAATGTAATAATAACACTGGTCGACAAAAATGAAACTTTTTTTTCATCACTGACCAAATTACACTTTTCTGAATGCATTTTTGACGCTGATTCCAAATCTGGCTTCAGTTTTTCTCTATCACGTAAAGTTTTTGAAATAAAGATAAAATATTATTTTTGTGTTTTTTTGAAAATGTAAGGTTTTAAATATTAAAAATTCCCGGAAAGAATTTATTTCCATGAACTTAATTATACATTATACACTCATATTACAAAAATTAATAGAATTTATATAAAGAATATAAATAAATTTATTGCATAATTAAAATTTACTAAACAAAAAGCCTTAAAAGCGTTGATTTTGTGATTTTCTTTTATAAGTTTGGTCTGGATTTTCACGATATAGCATCCAACAATGGTCAGCCATCATGCTTTCGTTCCAAAATCCTTGATATCGAGTTTCCATAGTCTTAATGTTCTGATGGAAGCGCTCCCCTTGCTCGTCACTTACTGCACCAAGATCATTGGGAAAAAAGTTTAGATGGGAATGAAGGAAATGCATTTTCAAAGACATGCGACAATCCATTTCTTTATAAGCCCCATGAAGGTTCTCAATACTACTTTTGTATTCAGAAGATTTGTTATTTCCAAGAGAGTTTTTGCATATTCATTTGACAGAAAGCCATGTTTTCTATTCAAGAGGATCGAGAGCCTTTTCAAAATCCATGTCTTTTAAAACCTCCCTGATTTGTGGTCCAACAAAAATTTCCTCCTTCAATTTTGCTGTACTAACTTTCGGAAATTTCTGGGAAAGGTATCTGAACCCCTCTGAATTCACTTTCCCCATTGCTTTAACAAAATTCTTCATTAAACCAAGTTTAATGTGGAGTGGTGGTAGAAAGATTTTGGGGGGATCAACCAAGGGAACAGACTGGACACTGCTTGTTCCTGGGACATATGCAGTCCTTAGAGGCCAATCACATTTAACATAGTGTTCATTAGTAGCACGACTGTCCCAGAGACAAAGAACAACAATATTTTGTAAATCCAGCTTGCATTCCCATTAACATGCCTATAACTTTCAGATCTCCGCAGAGATTCCATTGATGACTGTGATATTTGACTGCTTTAAGCAGTATATCCATATTGTCATATGTCTCTTTGAGATGGACCGAATGGGCTATGGGGATATATGGCTTTACATTACCATTATGCAAAAGAACTGCTTTCAGGTTTCTTTGAGATGAATCTATAAAGAGACGCCACTCAGATGCTATATGCGTCTGAGACAAATCAAGGAATAATCCATCTATATCGTGGCAATAACAAAGAGGACCATCTACTGTAAAGTATGCTGCTAAGTTAAAATTCCTCTTTTGGTAGTAACTGATGCGAACATTTTCCTCAAGTAAATTTTTCTCCTTTAGTCTTGAGGCGAGAAGTTCTGCTTTCTCTTTCGATAGAGATTAGTCTCTAACAAGATCATTCAACTGTTCTTGAGAAAATAGATTCGTCTCAAAATGGCTTTCTTCTATCGTGTAATCTGGATCTACCAACTGTCCGGGAATGCCACCAACTGCTCCTGCTTCACCATCCATTGCATCTGCAATAGAAGCTAGCCCATCATCAAGGGGAATTGGAATGGGCAGTGATTCATTATGTTGGACTGGTCTACGTGCCGAATCAAGGTTTGGATATACAATATGGGGTTTGTTTTTTTGCAGAAAACCTTTGTAGATTCACACACCCATGAAATGGAGGGAACCAAGAGATCATCATGAAGACTGTTATTTTTGGTGTGTGAATCTACAAGGGTTTTCTGCAAAAAAACAAACACCATATTGTATATCCAAACCTGGTTCCCTCCATATCATGGGTATAGCAAACGGCATTGAAGCTTTCTTTTTATTTAACCAATCGCGTAATCCGTTTGAACAAGATGAACAAATCTAATGAAGCGCCCATGCTTTATCTTGGTCACCTAAAGGACAACCAAAATACATATTGTATATTTTATTAAGGTCTGTTGTAATTGTTCGTTGTTGTTGTGAAACAGCCACATACAAAGCAAAATTTGTTTGGGTTATTTTTACATTGTCGAGGCATGCTGTTTGATCCGAGAAAATTCAAAATAATAAAAGAACAGCACATCTTTCAGCTACAGAAGACAAAGATTAACTAAAGAGTAAAGACCATTCCCATGGCGCCATAAGTCTGAAAATGCACGTGATGATGTTGCCAGACGTACGATGACAAAAGTAAGTAACAATATGTTGCTAAATAATCAAAACTGTACAAGATAAATTAAATAAAATGTTGAAAAACTAACGTTTCTTTATATGAAATAGTAAAATCTGTAATATTATGAAAATTTCTTCATCATAAAAACCCTACGTGCTACAGCAAATCTGATTGCAGATTTGAAATCAGCGTCAAAAATGCTATAAAGAAAACACAACTATATCTCTGATGAAAATTTGTTGTCGACCAGTGTAATTGTTATAACCTCTAATCATTGTTTATTATAAATATATATTATATATTATATAATATATATATATATATATATATATATTAAATAATATATATATATATATATATATATATATATATATATATATATATATATTTTTTATATATTATATGATTTTACATTGTTAAGCAATGTTTCAAATAGTAATCAATTATCTTTATTAGGTAAAAAAAAAATATATATAATTATGATTTGCGACTGTGAAACTACAACAGCATTAATTGTCCATCAACATTTTTGATTGGTTGGACTCCTGCTGTTCTCGCTTTTCTTCTTGTTTGTAAAGATTGCTACCTTCAGATTCCTGACACAAGAACCTCAATGGCATTTCAGTACAGCTTACTTTTAATAATAGTAAAAAGGTAATTACATTATCTGTTTGAAGCCTAGTTGAGGGGGGATGAGGGCTGCAATTTTCCTAAGAATTGAATTTTTCCCATTTTTTTAATTCGTTTTTCCATTGCTTTCATTTGAAAATTTACAATAAAATTTAATTTTCTCAAAGTTTAGGGGATTATACCCCCTTAGCTCTCCCCTGTGAGAACGCCCACTGGTTTATGAGGGATCATTGTCAAATCTTTGAGGCAAATGTTCAAAGAACTTTTAAAAGGTTAGAAATGTATTAAAAACTCTAAAGTTTACCATAAACATAAAATAAATTAGTCCTATAAAACAAATTATATTGAGTACATAATAATTTCATTAATTAATATGTAACGTACAAACTAGAACTCCTAGTAGTTAGATTTCTTTAAAGTCGATAGGCACTTAATGCAACGGCAACATATAGGGATAACTTCTCACAAAATAAATTTTTTAAAATTAAAATTTTAACAAATGACAACTAAAATTAATAATTTCCCTTATGTTGTATCCAAAGTCACACCGTTTTAAAAACTAAAATATAGTTTTAATCAACTATTCCTTCAAGAAGTCTTGTTTAATTTTGAAAATGAATCCGAATAATTTTTTTATAAGCTTTTTTTTTTTTGTAGGTGTTTTGTGGATACCTTATATACGCACTTTCGACTCCCTGAAATACGTGACCCGCCCTGATGCAATTTTTGCTCCAAGTTGTTGCAGTGTTTCAAAAAGAGAGAAAAAACAATTTATCGAGCGCCATTTTAGATCTTTCGTCAGGCAATACAATTGCTGCAAATCAACTTATATACTTCAACGAAGTCTTCGTCAATCTCGTCACACAAAGGAAAAAGGTAATTACGGTTTAGGAGATTTAAATGTCTTCAATTCAACTACTGTTGCTGTTTAATATTTTTAATTAAAATTCAAAGGTATATAGAATTACACCGCCAGTTTTTGCTATTTTTCATAAACTCACAAAGCAAGTACTAAATCTAAGAAAAAAACATTCAAAGGTAAAATATATTTATTATTATATTATTATTATTATTATTATTATTATTATTATTATTATTATTATTATTATTATTATTATTATTATTATTATTATTATTATTATTATTATTATTATTATTATTATTATTATTATTTATTAAATTATTTTGATGGTTAACTTTATTATTATATTATTATTATTATTATTATTTTATTATTATTATTTGTTATTATTATTTATAATTATTATTATTATTATTAATTCTTAATTATTATTATTAATTATTATTATTATTATTATTATTATTATTATTATTATTATTACTCGTATTATTATTATTATTAGCGGTTAATATTTAGATTTCTTTTAAACACGTAATATCTACTACAGAATATGAAATCTTTTTCTTAACAATGCAGGTGTTTTGTGCAATTCAAAAGCAAATCTATTTTGCTCCTTTCTTATTATGTCTCTTTTTAATTTTTTTTCGAAAATTATATGTTATGCGCATGCGTGACAAGTCATTTCTGTTATTTCTAATTTCGAGTCTTCAGAATGGCTTTTTCTTCCTCATATTAATATATCATAGGCGTAAATTCATCGGTGCTATTAATTTATCTCCTATTCTAAAGAATACCAAATGACCTTTGGGTATCTAAATTCTTATGTAAATTATTTTTTTTTATTCTTCTACTTTATTTGATATCATTATTCTGTTTGATTTAAATGTTCAAAAGACCATTGGTTTTCTTTTTCTTCTGGAGATATTCTTGATGAATCTTTTAGTAAATTTTCTATCAATAAAAACCTTGAGAAGTTAATTAGTATTTTTGCCTACTGTTTTTTTTTTTTTTTTTTTTTTTTTTTTTTTTTTTTTTTTTTCTTGTCACCACCACTCACGGGCAGAGCCCTATTGTTATCCCTGATTATCTTGGGAGGTTAAACAAACCCATGCCAGAGCTCTTCTATTATACTATTAAGCACTTACTTCCTCTAAATTACTTAGATGATCTTATATCTGCATTCAGATTCATCTCTTCAAGTTTTCTTTAGGAGTGACTCCTGTCCTGGGCAACCAGAGCATGTTGAAGATATAGCAAGCTGATTCTATCCGATATAGATGCAAATATTACATTTATTTTTATTAAAATTCAAAATCTTCTAGTGTTTTTTGACACAGAGAAGCTGATTTTTGGAACCAATGCCATCTTCACATCCCAGAACACATGTTTATTCCATAAATATTCAAACTAGGTTCTCCTCTAAGTGTAAAAAGTTTCCGATGCCTCTTCTTCCCTAAAATTTTAACTCTATTTTGGTTCTTCCTTTCTATTGTTTCATCTGACAATTGCATAGCTCTCTTGGCTAAAACTGAAAATAGCTCAAATTTTGCAATTATCTGCACTTAAAAACATTATGATCCTATTCCTCGTTCTCCTTTCCCAACAACTAAATTATGATTAGCATTGAAATTCCTTTCATATATGCGATTTCTGTTCTCTCTTTGCATAATAATACTATTAAGTGATATAGTTTTAACAGTATCCTTTCTGTTGTTCTCCAGTTTGTCATTCTGAATTTGCACCTATCTTTGCAAACGTTATCGTTCCTACCTTTTAGTTTCTACATCTTCCTCTTACTAAAAGATTGAGCTTATTTGCACAGCGTCGTCATATTTCCATCGTGTTCGAATCTATATCAATAGAAAATGTGACTGCTTTAATATTTATAAACTGAATCTTCCTTGTCTATCTAATTGACACAATATTTCACAAAATTTAACATCTTTGAAAACACACAACTCAATTCTCCCATAGTTGGTAACAATTTTCAAATTTTTAAGTTTTCTTGAAAAGATCATATTTTCTTTCATTATTGAAGTTGTTATAACATAAGGGCTTTGAAGCATAGCTATATTTTTAATACACCACCTCAGTCGCAAAAAAAGGGTGTCTTCTTTCATTGAAGGGGTCCGAGTCACATATAAGACGAAGTTCTACTAATAAATATCTAATTGAAAGAATAATGTCAAGAAGTTTGCTTCTCCTCTTCATTAAATAGCTTTCTAACTATCGAAACGTTGCATTACTTTTATTAAAGTTATTTCATTTGACACAAATTTTCCGAAATTTCTTATTACACTCTTTCAACTCGGTCTCATCCTTGTTCTGTCCAGATTTTTAACCCCACACCTAACAACTATTCCATTTCTTTCTTGCGTTCTACCTAAGGCACTAGAATATTCTTTCCTATTCTATTTTTCACATAACCTTTACTTAAATATGCGGTCACGTTGAACCATTACTATTTAGAAATGCAGAAGAATAATGTGTAAAGGAATACCAGAATTTCAAAGAAGAGAGTGGTTAGGAACAAGGATGAGCATCATCGAACAAGTTTAGAGTTACACTCTTTGTGTTGCGAACGTAAAAAACATTTAGTAGGTTGGGGTAATCTCATTGTAGTACTCATTGAAAAAATAGAACACCAACTTTAACTTGACTACGATAGAGTAAAGAATTAAAAAGCAAAGAAAATTGAACAAGATCCTTGAACAATAACCTTGAACAAAATCTATTCCGAAAAACAGATAAAACTTTAGGCAACCTGATGTGAAAGTAGTTCTCAATGCAATGGTAGGTGAGATCTTTGTTTAGTTGAAATTATTAGGAAGAAAATTATCTAACACCATGAACAGGATAGCTAGTTTCTTGAAAGCAACATTGCAATCAATGTGATATAGGGTTTCTAAAACAATATTTGTTTAAGTTAATACGAAAGAGCCTTTTTTGAGAGGCATATGTGTTGGAAATGAGTTTGTAATGAACTGAATTTCACAACGCTTAGGTAACCCAACTGGAAAACTATATTCAGGTTTTAACAAGAAATTAATGAAAAATTAAAGTGGAGAGATTTAAAAATAAAAAAGGAAGTAAATTTGAAATAGGTAGAAGAATGAATTTCCAGTTCATCGGTATAGGAATGAATGAAGATTGAAGAACAGCTGAGAAAGTGATTAATGAAAAGTAGAAAAAGATAGGAGATGAAACAGAACCTTGAAATGTATCCCTGTTGACCAAAAAAGGAAGGAAAATTACTGCATATGCAATTGCTGATTTGAAAATATTTGAGAGAAATCTGAACATGAGCGAGCATATGTGAAGTAAGTAAGCCAGAACTAAAGAAGTTTAAGTTGCAAAGGATATGCCATTTCCTGTTAAAATCGTTGATTATGTCAAGCTCCACCTCGCAAAAAAAAAAATATTTTAGTTCCAGAGGGCAAAGACAATAAATAGTAAGACAGAAAAATTGGCCAGAGCGTCGAAATTTTTATTAGTGATAAACTGAAAGAAAGATTTGAAGTTCCAGGTAATGTAGGAAGTCATAATTTAGATCTTAGGAAAAAATTCTGGAAGAGGTAAATGGCTGTAGTTAGAATGTTTTGAACAACTACCTATCTTCTACATCTGGTTGACATATTTGCCC
>JABUQX010000838.1:72500-80000 GCA_015478945.1 Trachelipus rathkii
ACTAGCTTTAAGGTGTTATGACAAATATAGAAATTACTAAGCAAATATATATTCAGATTATAAATGAATTAAGTTAAATCAACCCAATGTGAACACACAAAGTTTCTCCAACCTACCCATAACATAATTAATTTGATAACTTAAATAATGAAACCTTTTTCTCATAAAGATAATTAACCTATCTTCCCCTTAAATCAAATGAAACTTCATATTATCCCTTACGCTTATAGTAAACGTTTAACTTGGGGAGCAAGACCTCTCTTCTCTCAAAACCTTAATTGTCATACACATTAGTCAAATAACTTAATTTAAGCATATACTTAAAAAACTTAGAACAAAAAACAGTACATGTAAATGCATACAAAGCACAGACAAGAAAAACTTATTCTTTAATTACGAACTTATAAAAAACGTTTCACTTAAACAAAGAAAACTCTTAACCAAAAGCAAAGAAAGCCAGGCAATGCCACGAGCATGCTGTAAAGAGAAAACTAATATATATATATATATATATATATATATATATATATATATATATATATATATATATATATATATATATATATTTATATATATATATTATATATATAACAATATGTAAATATATATATATATATATATATATATATGGTATATATATATATATATATATATATATATATATATATATATATATATATATATATATATATATATATATATTAGTGGGTCGAAATTTTATATTCGAATTTCACACTATCTGAAGACTTCAGTTGGATCATATAACAACGTTGTGAATTATTTCGGTTGTGGGCTTCCACCCTCTCCCTCTCACACGAACACCCCCTTTAACTGATTTTCTTACATTTATAGGAAAAGTAAAATCATCAATAGTACTTACTATTTTATTTTAACCTAAGTATGTATATAACTATATTATATATATATATATATTATATATATATATATATATATATATATATATATATATATATATATATATATATATATATATATATATATATATATATATATATATATATATATATATATAAATATAAATAATATAATATAATTTAATATAATATAAAAGTATATATAATTAACGGGGCCATTTACCATTGTACTCAGATTGTGGAAACTCTTTTGTTAATTCAATTCAATTTAAGATATATTCATGTCTGTTTTCATATCCAGTTCCATTTAGAGAAGGTTGCGTTCAATATTTACTGCACGCTCCACTCCTTGGCTGTGGCATGGAAACTTTATTTGTTTGAGCCGGCTCATTTGCAATATTATAAATCTCCTCGTTAGAAAAGTCCTTAATAATTGGTGGCTGAGTGATCATTTATTTCTCCAATTCGATCATATTCGAGTAGTCCTCTGCATTAAAATTTAGTGCTTTTGGAAGCTGTATAGCTCTTTGAATTGTTTGAATTGCGACTCACAGCTAACTCCCTAATCGACTTTCGTTCGTTTGTTATCATCCCCCCAGTAAAATATTTTCAGGGTGAGCAAAATAGGGATTATGTTGAAGTGTACGTTTCAGAATCACTACATAATTTAAGAAGATTCATTAAATACCAAATATTATGGGCTCCATCAGTTGCCTTTGTTTGACTCAGTTTCCAGAACTAGCCAGGAGCATAAATTTGCATTATAATATTTACTATATCTTCAAGAGTTTTACGTGGAGTCTGTGTAGATTCATATAGTCTTAAGATTCAATAGGCTGTTGTTAGCTATCTGGAACGATGAAGTACACCAGGCGATTTTCTGGTTAATGATGATGACACTTGTTCATGCTTTACACTAGGGCACATTTCGTATGTCTATACTATCAGAATGTATTAGAAAAGTTATAATTTCCTCAGAAATACAGTGAGCAGTTCAATTATCTGGCCTAACATGAGTCAGGTATATATCACATGACACTTTCACAGCGACTTGGTGGTCTTCGTGTTCCATTCCCCTTTAGTTTTTGTGTTGTTTTTGCTATCATCAAATCCCAAACATTCAATTTGTGTGTTATCACCTTTCATTCTGATGACGATCGTTTTCCCAACTCGTTTTCTCTCTCGCTCCACCTTCTTTCTATCTAACATGTTGGCTACATTTAACATTCCCATGTCTTTCAATGCTGCGTTAACTAGAGCTGCAGCTGCCATTAGACTTACGCAATATCCGTCAGCTGTTTTTGCCAAATTCTTCTGTGCAGAACTTATTCTGTACACTTTCTCTTTGTTCAGTTTCTCGAAGATAATCATTATCATTATTACTATCTTCTATTTGCATTGTCTCCTCTTCAGCAACTTCCACGATTTCTGTGCTAGTTGAGGGAACACTACTATCTATATTGATACTCTTCCACTGCCCTTACCAATGCCTCTACTAGTGTGACTTGCTAACCACTCCATTCTAACTTGAGTTCTTGCCATGGCACTAGTCGTTGCTCTATCAATTAGTCCAAGTTGCTTCAGTCGTTCTTTCTGTACCACAAAAGATTCCCATTCAATAATTGAGATTTTATCTTTACACCTATAGTCTTTCCTTTTTATTTTCATTTTCATAGCAATTGCAAGTGCAAATGTAAAATATTTCATCGAATGCTTCACTTTCTCGTAGAGCCCATCATCTCGTCTGGCATTTGGGATTTTATTTATATTTAAAGCTGGTTGCAAAAGTCTTTCAGCCTTTAGCCATACATCATTAAATCATAAGTGGGGAAAGGTGAAGTTATCCCAAATCCTTATCATATCACTTTCAATGACTATGAGACAATCATTAGTGGCTGCCGATCCTTTCGTGGTGATCTGTTTTCTTTTAGTAATAAATAGATAGTGTTTGTAAACACCAGATTTCGAAGGAGCAATCGCAGTTAGAAATTCACAAGACTGGCCAAACAAAAAATTGAAAGCTTTACTTCTTGTAGACATTATATAAAAATATATACTTAATAATTTTTACTGCAGAATCTGAAAATAGAGAATAAATATATATCATTTAATATTAATATATATTGAAAAATAATAATATAATATATAAAATTATATACAACTATTCATAATACTAAATACATATAATATACTGTGCACAAGACTTGAGTTTCATGTATATCACAACTACCATAATCACATGTTACAGTTTCAGTTATTAAATTATCACTAATCAACACATAGCGATGTACATATTAACATTCTGTCTGTTTTATGCATTTATAAAACATTGATATCATAACAAAACATGCTTACTCAAAACCAAACTTCGAAATATTACATCTCAGCAAAAATTGAAACTAATATAAATTTCAATAAGCTGTAGTTTGGGTTTGTAGTTTGTACTCTAAATATATGTTTGTTCATGTTTGAAACTGTGCGACTTTGGGTGTCTGTGTTTAGAACATTACATACAATATTGAATCCATTAATTAGTGGGTAGATTTTTCCGATTCGAATTTTGAGAAGTAAAAAATTTTTTTTTGAAAATATCTCTATTTCCATCAAAACGAGGGGGGGGGTAGCGTGCTAGGGGTAGGGAGGTCACACAACCGCAACATTCATTTCACAAACACAGTGTTAAATCATCATGCTGATGTCACCACGTAGTGTGAAAATTAGAAATTCAAAAAAAGTAATATTTTCCACTCACCTTTGTGTGTATATATATATATATATATATATATATATATATATATATATATATATATATATATATATATATATATATATATATATATATATATATATATATATATATATATTTATATATATATATTTATTTTATTTTATTTTTATTTCACCTACACTTTTGTCCCGCTTGAGCGGGGTAGTGGTGCGTACAGCCTCCCTCATTCACACCCCCCCTCATCTCGCCCTCACCCACCTCCTCCACCCCACTCTATCCCTCGCCAACACCCTACCCTCTTCCTCCCTCATCCCTCCCTCCTCCAGCATCTCCTTTATTCCATCCATCCACCTCCTTCTTGGTCTCCCCCTTCCTCTCCTTCCTATCCCCTCCGCCTCCCAAACTCTTCTAACCACTCTCTGTTCCTCCATTCTCACTAAATGCCCATACCATCTTAACATTCCCTTCTCCGCTCTTCCCACCAGACCATTCCTCCAATCACATCTCTCCCTCACCACCCTATTCCTAATCCTCTCCCTTCTGCTAACCCCACAAACCGCTCTCAACCCCTTCATCTCAAATACTTCCAACTTCTTCCTGGACCTGGCATTCAACCCCCACGTTTCACACCCATACAACACCGCTGGTACACAGATTTTTTCAAACATACTTATCTTAACTTTCTGTGATAGATCCCCCCCTTTCCATATTTCTCTCAGACCACTCAAAGCTCTCATTCCTTCACCTACTCTATGTTCTATCTCCTCCTTCATCCCTCCCCCCTTACCCAAATCCATCCCTAAATATCTAAAAATCTTTACTTCTTCCAATACTACACCCCCTACTCTAACCTCTAACCCCTCCCCCTCCTCACTTTCCTCCTCCTCAAACACTAACACTTTACTCTTACCTGGATTTATTTTGAGCCCCTTTTGTCCACACATTCTCTCAAACTCCTTCACCAAATACCTCAGCCCTTCCGCGTTCTTCGCCACTAGGGCAGTATCATCCGCAAACAGTATCATGTTCACTTCCCTTCTATCATTCCCATTCATCAATTCCACCCCCTCCCCTCCCTCACCATTCCTCTGCAAACACTCTCCATAAACAAATTGAATAGCCACGGCGACATTACACACCCCTGCCTCAATCCACACACCATCCCAAACATCTCACTCTCCCCTCCTAACACTCTCACACACATTCTACTATTCCTATAAAAAGCCCTAATACCTTTCCCTAAATTACCCCCCACCCCATTTTCCTCCAACACCCTCCACAATTCACCCCTATTCACTCTATCATATGCTTTCTCTAAATCTAGAAAACACCCATACACTTTCCCTTTCCTCTCTATACTTTTCTCCACAAGCATCTTTAGTGTAAACACTTGATCCACACACCCTCTTCCCTCCCTAAATCCTCCTTGTTCTTCCCCCATTCTCCCCTCCGTTAAACCTCTTACTCTCTCAATCAGTATTCTTCCGTACACTTTCCCTACCACACTTAAAAGACATATACCTCTATAATTTCCACATTCCATCCTATCCCCTTTCCCCTTATACAGGGGAACCAAACAACCATCCTCCCAATCCTGTGGTACCTCACCACTCCTCCAACATATGTTATATAACCTATGCAGCCATTCCTCCACCCCTATACCTCCCTTCTGCAACATTTCCATTCTCACTCCATCCAGACCTGCGGACTTCCCTTTTTTTCCTTTATTCAAGGCCCTAATAATTTCCTCCATTTGTATTTCATCCTCCCCCCCCCTCTATATATATATATATATATATATATATATATATATATATATATATATATATATATATATATATATATATATATATATATATATATATATATATATATATATATATATATATATATATATATATATATATATATATATATATATATATATATATATATATATATATATATATATATATTTTTTTTTTTTTTTTTTTTTATACAGTTAACACCACTCACGGGCCGAGCCCTTTTCAAGGAGGGGGCAGAAAATAAAACAAGGAAAACCCCACCCAATCCCCAGCCTAAGGCAAATCTCTCAGGTGAGCGCAGACGTGGGCTTTAAAGAGAGGAAGATTAAATATAGTTGGAAAAACAGAAGAAGGCAAGGAGTTCCACAGAACAGAAGTAGCTGGAAAGAAAGAGGCACCACAACGAACAAGTCTGGGGTTCTCAATACTCACGCAAAATTCATGCGAGAGCATGGCACCCCTTGTATTGCGAGGGCGACGCAATGGAGGTGGAATACGAGCGGCCAACTCCCCTGAGCATCTACCGCTGTAGTACCTATAGAAAAGAGATAGTGCGCCAACGTCACGTCACAGAGATAGAGGGTCAAGAGAGTTTGAAAGTAGGGGACAGTTTATTAGTCTCTTAGCTTTAGACTCAACCCTATCCAATAGAAGGGTGGAGCCGGAGCCCCCCAAATGTGAGAACAGTACTCCATACAAGGGCGAATAAGGCCCTTATATAACTGGAGTAGCTGTGCAGAGGAAAAAAATTCCCGCAACCTGAACAGAACTCCCAGCTTCTTTGAGGCCACCTTAGCAACCATAGAAATATGAGGTTTCCAAGATAATTTGTTGTTTATGTTAAGACCAAGAATGTTTATGTTATTCACAGGAGAGACGTTAGAGCCGTCGAAGGAAATAGGAAAGGTCGGAGGTGTTTTTGAGAGGGAGATGTGGAGAAGTTGAGTTTTTAAAGAGTTGAATTTTACAAGGTTGCGGTGACCCCACCGGGAAATCCCATCCAGATCGACAAGGATAGAATCGGAAAGCTGAAGACGAGAGGCAACTCTAGAAGCAAAAGAGGGAGCAGATTTGAAGTGAGTAGAAGAGTGGAGGGTTGAGTCATCGGCATAAGAGTGAACAGAGTTGGAAGTACAGCTGAGGAGATCGTTGATGAAAAGTAGGAATAAAGTTGGAGATAGAACGGAACCTTGCGGAACACCACAATTAACAGGAAAGGAGGAAGAGGTCGCTCCATCAACGAGTGCTGATATAGAGCGATCGGAGAGAAAACTAGACAAGAGTAAGCAAAGAGAAGGAGGAAACCCAAAGGAAGGGAGCTTAGAGAGCAGTGACGCGTGCCATACCCGGTCAAAAGCTTTGGATATGTCAAGCGCCACCACGCAAGACTCCCCATAGTCCCTAAGGGCAGAAGACCATAAATCAGTTAGATAGGAAAGTATGTCACCAGTTGACCTCGAGCGACGAAAGCCATACTGATGATCTGAAAGAAGGGAATGAGACTCCAGATGATCCAGGAAATGAGAGTTAAGAAGAGTTTCAAAGATTTTAGATAGAATACAAGTGAGAGCTATAGGGCGATAGTTAGAAGGATCAGAGCGGCTACCTTTTTTCGGGATCGGTTGGACATGTGCGCGCTTCCAGCACTGAGGAAAAGTATTAGTATTAAGACATAGAGAGTAGAGTTGAACGAGGACAGGCGCCAGCTCAGAAGCACACTCCCTCAAAACACGGGGAGGAATGCCATCCGGGCCACTAGCCTTCCTGGCGTTCATAGATCTCAGGATCCCATGCACACGATCATGTGTAATCACAGGTAAAGACATGGGAAACCTGAGAGGAGAAGGAGTAGGAGGAGGGATGCCAGAATCGTCCAGGGTAGAATTAGATGAAAAAAAGGAGGCCGAAGAGATTGGCCTTTTCAGAAGGAGAGTTAGCAACAGAACCGTCAGAGCGAATAAGGGGAGGAAAGGCAGATTTACAAAAGTTGTTAGAGATGTTTTTGGCAAGGGGCCAGAAATTTTTATCTGTAGGAGAACCAAGCAGGTTGTCGCACCTTCTTTTAGTGAAAGTGCGCTTAGCCTGTCGAATAGTATCCCTGCAACGATTC
>JABUQX010000839.1:17500-20000 GCA_015478945.1 Trachelipus rathkii
CCCCCTCTTAAAACAATTAATCACACTTACACTGGAACATAGTCACTTCCACTACAACTCCAAATTTTATAAACAAAAACAAGGCCTAAGTATGGGATCTCCACTTTCACCTATCATTAGTAATATATTTATGGAATTAATAGAAAAGTATCATTTTTTCACTAACCCTCTGTTCTCTAACATTTATTGGTTCAGATATGTCGATGACATTTTTTCAGCCATTCCACACAATATTAACCCACAACATATCCTAACACATATAAACTCTATAGACAACAAATTACAGTTCACCCTGGAACAATCTAACAACAAAACTCTTCCTTTCCTAGATACACTAATTACTTGGAATAACAACACACAATTAAACTTCGCAATATACCGTAAACCTACATCACACAACAATTACATACACTGGTATTCCTTCCACACAGCCAATACAAAAATAGCCACACTTTCTTCATTATTCCTACGTGCACTTCGGATCTGTTCCCCCTCCACTTTACAAAAAGAATATGATTTACTGTTCAAAACCTTTAAAAATTTACAATACCCTGAACATATAATACTCAAAGCATTAAAAAAAGCAAAAAAGAAATTTTTCAGCACACATGACATTAATGATAACCAAAATAATTTGACCTATTTACCAGTCCCCTATCCAGTAATCCCATATATAAAAAAACTTTTACCAAAAAACTTAATCTTAACTCCATCTAACACCCTACCTCTAAAAAAAGTTATGAAACCAAATAAATTTAAAAACTACGAAAAATCACAATGCATCTACAAGATTCCATGTAACAACTGTACAGATATTTACATAGGAGAGACGATTGATTTCATAAGAAGAAGAGACCAACACAAGGATGATCTGGTAACCGATAAACAGAATTCAGCTCTAACCCACCATAGAAGAAATCAAAACCACAAAATCAATATAGATGGAATGGAACCTATCATCTACGCATCAGACAACAAAAAACGCAAAATGACCGAATCTTTTTGTATAAAAAATAGGAACAACTTCAACAAAATTCAGGGTGAAATGTACATAGATAATTTACAGAATACAATAATGAAAAACACAAAATACTATAAGAAGATTTCAGAAAAAATAACAACCTCCTAAAAAAGAAAAAATACTCAGCACCAAATGCATCAATTAGAGACTCGCTCACAGTCAGTCAAAACTTCACCTGAAGAGGCCGTATATATTCGGCGAAAGCTAGTGTTGTGTTTTGTTCAATAATTTTATTTATAATTTATAAAATTTGTTTGCTCAATGTACTAATTTATTAAAGCTAACATTCAAATTGTGTTCATCCTAAGATTTTTAGGGCAATTTTATCAAATAAATATGAAAATATTAGAAGTTTAAAGCTAATTTAGTCAACTATATATATATATATATAGTACCTGTTATGTTTTAGACTCCGTATATTTATATATATATATATATAATATTTATAATATATATATATTATATATATATTATAATTTAATATATATATATATATAATATATATATATGTATATATATTTTTTTAAAATATGTTTTTATAATAATATATATATATATATATATATATATAATAATATATATATATATTATATATATATATATATATATATATATATGGCTATTTATAAGTGGTTGACTCCAGGAGCGAAAATCAATAATTAATGTATCGTTATTTTAATAATTTAGGGTAAATACATTAAATTTTTGGTAACCTAACCTAACCTAACCTAACCTACCTAACCTAACTAACCTAACCTAACTAACCTAACCTAACCTAAACCCTAACTAACCTAACCTAACCTAAAAAATTTACCTAACCTAATTTTAACGGAGTCAACCACTTATAAATGTCCTATATATATTATATATAATATCATCATATCTATATATATATATATATATATTATATATATAATATAAATATATATATATATATATATATATATCATACATACATACATACATACATACATACATACATACATACATACATACATACATACATACATACATACATACATACATACATACACAATCACCATTTTTAACGCTTTAATGATATAAGGGCGTAAGCCACCCCGTGTTGTTAATTTTCAAATTTAAATATTAATTTTAAAGGAGTGATCAAGACGAAGAAGAAGAAGAAGAAGCCGACACAAGCTTTTTAAAAATTTTCTTAATTAATTCATCAATTTTTTTGTTTCTAAATTCTTCTTCTTAGCAGCAGCAGCAACAACAACAACAACAACAATAACAACAGCAGCAGCAGCAACAACAACAACAACAACAACAACAACAGCAGCAACAACATCAACAATAACAACAAAAGCAGCAGCAACAACAACAACAGCAGCAACAACATCAACAATAACAACAAAAGCATCAGCTACAACAACAGCAGCAACAACATCAACAACATCAACATAGCAATAACAATAATAACAACAACAACAATAGTAACAGTAGTAACAATAACAA
>JABUQX010000839.1:35000-48795 GCA_015478945.1 Trachelipus rathkii
TATATATTATTATTATTGATTATTATTTCATATATTATTATTATTATATTCACAATTTTCAATAAGATTAAAGATACTTTAAGTTGAAATAATAATAGTAACAATTGAAGTAATAAGTTTCTAAATTGCTACTGATTATAATTGTAATAATAGCATTAGTGAATATAATGTTACAAAATATTGTAATAATAATGAATAATATTGACAATATTCATAATAATAATGAAAATGAAAATTTCTATTTCACAACTAAATTTCCACTCAATCTAAGTCACAGATCTTTTTTTTTTACAATATACTTTCAGTTTATTAATTACAAGTAATAAGGCAACAACTCATTTACTCTTTCACAAAAAAAAAAAAAGTCAAGTTTTGTGAGAGGGAAGGATGAAAGATTTATGATAACGTAAATCTTCCAAACTTGAGAAACGAACGAGATACGTGATCAGATGTTGTCTTAATGTGAAAAGTTCAAAATAATGGTGTGATATTAGGCTTTTTGCCCAAGTAAAGACATTATCTATATATCAAAGTAGGAATTTAGTCAATATACTTGCTTGATCACTTTATCAAATATCTATAAATTTACATAAACTTTAGATTATATATATATATATATATATATATATACTACTTATATAATATATATTATTATATAATATATATGATACTATATATATATTATATATATATATATATAAATATATATATATATATATTTATATTATAATATATATATATATTATAGATATATAATATATATATATATATATATAATATATATATAATATATAAATGTATGTCATCTTTGTAATGTATGTATATATACTATAATTATATATATATACATTATATATATATATATCTTATATATATATATTTCTATATATTATATATATAATATATACATAAAATATTATAATATATATATATATATATATATATACTATATATATATATATATATAAATTATATATACAAGATATAATAATATATATATATATATATATACTATATATACTATATATATATAAATATACAGTATATATTTATTATTATATAATATATATATTATATATAATTATATATATTATATATATATATTAATATATAATTATATATACTATATTATATATATATATATATATATAATATATATATCTATATATATATATAGTATAATATATATCTATATAATATATTAATATATATATATACATAAAATATATTATAATTAAAAAAAATTATTATTTGCAAATGCTTTTCAATCTATATTTATAGTTTATATATATATAAAATATATTTTATATCTTTTATGATAAAGAATATAAAATAATAGGTTTAAATGAATACAAATGCTACGAACTATTTCCAGTTAGCACACATTTATCTTCGATAATTGATAGATTAAGAATATCTCAGTTTGTTTTCTTTTTGCACAGAACCTTTTATTTTTGCAATGTGAACATTAATTACCACAATGTGAACGCACAGCATGGCTCCTCACTGGTGCTTCTACCAACTCTAGTTATTTTTGCTTTTTGTTTTGTTTTTGAGAGCGAACCTCACCAACGAAGGGGATATGCCGTCCCTCCAGGCAGACAAAATGCTGTCCTTCAGGCTATCACGAGCTCAAGGCAAGTGTACCGCCTGATACGAGAGCCCGTGGTACTCTAGAACCAACTCTATTTTAGTGTTTTCAAAGGTCTTATTAATGATATTAGTTTGTAAAGTATTGGGAAACTATTGTACCAGAACAATATGCTTCAAGAAAGATTAGTAACAGGCTGAGCATTTGAAAAGTCATTGCTAAGTAAACCTAATGTTAGTATATCCTTTCTTTATGTCACGGATATTAATTTAATTTTTTTCAAGTGCTGCGTAGAACTATTTCCTAATGTACAAAACTTAAAGCTAAGTTATGAGAAATTTATAAATTTGAATATACTTTGATTACTCCAGAAAGAATGAAAGAAAGCAAAGTTATATTTTTCGTAATATATATATATATATATATATATATATATATATATATATATATATATATATTATATATATATATATATATATAATATGTATTATATATATATTATATATAGTTATATATATATTATATGTATATACTATATATATAATATTATATATATATATATATATATATATATATATATATATTATATATATATAATATATATATATATATATATATATATATATATATATATATATATATATATATATAATATATATATATATATATATATATATTATATAATATATATATATATATATAATATATATATATATATATAAATATATATTATATATATATATATTTAATATATATATATACATGTATATATATATATATAACTTATATATATTATATATATATATATATATATATATATATATATATATATTATATATATATTATATATATATACCGTATATTATTATATAGTATATATATAATATATATATTAATATATATATTATATAATATATATAATAATATATATATATATAGTATTATATATCATATATATATTACATATATATATATATATATATATATATATAGCTATATATATATATATATATATATAATATATAGAACATATATATATAAATATATATATTATATATATATATATATATATATTAATATATAATATATATATATATATATTGATATAATATATATATAGTAGATATATATATTATATATATATATATATATTATATAATATATATATATATATAACTATATTAATAATTATATATATATTTAAATACAGTATATATGATATTATAATATATATAACTAATTTTGTAAGTTAATACCTGACTTGCTTGACAAAGGAGTAAAAACTTTTCTTCAGTGTAGTGTATAAAATTTGTTAGTGAGACACGAGGGTCCACAAACTATCCTTCCATGCTAAGGCTACTGACCTTATAAGCCGTACCTCCAGTCTCACTTGAGTTCTCTACCAACTGATGACTGTACTCAATCTCATAATCAGGTTATAAAAATAATTATTTTTATTGTAAGATCCAAAGGCTAACCTAACTTTCTCATATCTACTAATTCACACAGGGTCCACTTGATCAGCCTTTATTAATAATAAATACCTCCATAGTATTATCATCTATGTCTACCCACTGAGGCTATTAATCTAATTCTCGTTAACAGTTTTTATAGCGGAATAGATGTCCATATACCTTTACCCTAAGAACAGTAAGAATAAATAAAAAAAAAACTTGTCAAACATAATGAGAAAAACCTTCAATTAGGTTTGATATATCACGAAAATCGATAATAGTGTAAGAGATAATTCGTTAAATTTAAGGAATTTGTTTTTTTTTTTGTAATTTTTAGAATTATAATATATATTAATATATTTAATTATGATAATTGATTATATATAGTATATAATTATATTATATATATAATTTATTTAATATATATAATATAATATATGATAATATATTATATAGATATATATATGAATATATATTATTAATATATATTATATATTATATATATATATATAATTAATTATAATATATAATTATATAATATATATATATATTATATTAATATATATATATATTTGATATATATATATATATAATATTTTATGGAAACAAAGTATCTAAGAGACTCATATTTTTAAACATGAGCTTTTAGCATGTATAATAATATTATTTTCTCCATAAAGCAATATCTTATTGGTTAATAACAAAACATATCAATACACCCCATTGCTACAGTCTAGTAATTTCGCATTGATATATATTTTCGCCCATAATTTAATAATAAAAGTCAATATTTCCTATAATAAATATAACTCTTATATTCACCGCCCAAAGTATGGTTTATAGAGTTTTATTATTTTTAATTAGCGTTATTTCAATTTAACAAACGTGTTATTTTCTCAATAAAAACACTTTACTATTAGTATTCATAAGTGACGCTAATTTATCTCTCTCAAAAATTTTTATTAAGAGAAAGTTTATTCCTCCAAAACAGTGGAGGATAGTCAATGCAGAGTAAATAAATATACCAACATCGCATTAAAAAAAATTTACTCTCCCTCACCTCCCACCGATAACAGTCAACTAATACCTACATTAATATAAAAAGACTAAAAAAACATTCTTAATAATTAAATGTGATGTGAGTAGATATTATTATCCTATAATGTTTACATTAAACTTTACAGTTTGTAAAAAAATCAAAAACAAACAATAATTTAATGTAACTAAAATTTATATCAAAATAAGAATTTTTACAAAATACGTATATAATAACATCAAAATAAATACACTTAAATATTATCTATTTACTTATATTCTCCAAAAATTTTAATCTCTATGCACATATTAAATAATATTGGAATAATTTATATAGATACAACTCTCAAGTGAAAAATTACAACTACTCACCTACTCTGGCAAACAACAAATCAAACACGTACCAGATCTCATTACCAATAAAAAAAAAAAATAATAATTTACTTTCTTTTTTTTCCTTCTCTCGAGACGCACCATATAAATTTACTCGTATATATTATAACAATTGGTTTCTCAAACCATACAGGTCACTCTCTTCTACTATTCATTATAATTACACATTCTACTTATCTACAGAATACACACTCTTATAAAAAATTCGTATATTCATTTTACCACTTAATCATCATAATGCACATTTTCAAAGAATTACAACTTTACAAAAAACAACTACCTTAAAACTCTCTCGAAAGACCAATAAAGAATGATCTTACGTCAAATTCTCACGAAGCAACCTCATCCTGCTATAATAACTTTTATGCCACCAAGCAAACAATCCCTACCTATTCCAGATAGAACTCAAAACTCACAATTTTTTTCTCTAAACAGCATATATTTTCTATTTTATCACGCAAACAATCATAAAAAAATCGATTACAGGATATTTTCCTATTTTTTCCATTCTCTCCAGTTGCAATTTCTTCCTGAAGGGTATATGTACATATACCCAAGTCATTCCTCAATACAGACAAATGCTTTCAACGCGATCACTCTTTATCCGACTTCAATATCTCTTCTTTAGGCCCTCCTTGTGAATCAATGCAATTCAATTATTACCGAAGTTTCGAACTTACTATACTGATAACAACTTTAATGTGTTATTTTTTCTTTCTTTTTTTCGGGAAGCAATTACTCTTTGAGAATAATTATATCTCAAATTTCAATTTAAATAAATCTCATTAAATCTAAAATCCTCTATTACCAAACAAATCTATGTTCCCACAATTTTGATGATTAAAATTTAGTAAAACCTAAAAAATTTGCCTATATTCTACGAAACTAATCCATGATTATTATATTATATTTATATTATATATCTTAATTAAATTGTAGAAATAACCTCAAAACTCTTCACTTATCAAAAATCGATCGTATTAAATCGTCTTTCTACTGTTCTGTTGATTTTACATTGAAAAATTATAAATCGGAAAAGAAAATATATATTACTATAATTAACGTCGATAATCGTTTGTATTAAGTAATTGGGTCGGACATTTTGACGTCACATCCAGCGATTTCTATCAAAAATTATTTAATAAACAGTCGCCTATCAAATTGGATATTGTATCTTGTTAAGTATTAAAGCTCAATGTACCTAACGTAATTTTTCAAGTCGCTAATGAGATTGAAATATATAGGGGGTATCACTCCCCCGTAGAAGCAGAAGGTGAATATGTCGTACTTAACGCCTCATTTTGCCGCGTCCTTATCTGATGAGCGTGAAGATTAGGCCTTAACTTTATACCAATACGAAATAGTGATCACAGCGAGTTTGGTGTCTAGCCCCCTAACGCCAAGTATCAAATTCCCTGAAAAACCATGTTATAGGCTTAACTGATTAAATCTAGGCTAAATTGGATGTGAAGCATATAGATGACGTAATCTCGTCGGAAACGAGATTACGTCCCTCTTACCAATAGAATGACAGCTTCCCCCTTTAAAAAAATAAAATATCGTAGAAGATACTAAACTTGAACGTAGAGATTCGTAATATCGGAAAGGAGTTGGAGTCGGATTCGTGAGTTCGATCCAGAACCCCTCGAGGTGCGGTCCCCATTTTAAAAAAAAGAAAGAAAAAATACATGGAATGCAATTAACAGAAGAAAGAAAGAAGAAAAAAGGAAGAAGAGTAAGGAAGAAGATAGGAAGGAGAGTAGGAGAAGATCTAGAGTTGGTACTGGCACCACGTGCTGGAGCCGGCAGGTGCCTAGTTAATAAACATTCTATAAACAACAATTTGTGTCTTTAATAGGTATTGGGTTATAATTTCGAAATTAATGGTTTCAGAACCATCAAGAAAAATAAAAAATAAATACATAAATAAATAAATAAATAAACAAATAAATAAAAATTCTATTCTTTTATATGTTATAGCTTACTATAATTTATACGTTTTAACATACCATATAAACCAGTAAATCAGTAAATCAACTGCCTCCGCAAGCCCTTCCTGATCTACTGGATCTAATTTATCTAATTGATCTTAATTTTAATTCATCATATTTTTACTAAAATTATCTTTTACATACCCTATATACCAGTATAAATCAGTTAAATCAAACTGTCATAATCACACCACTTGCTCGCACATCATCCATGATCATATTGAATCTATATTGATCTATATTAGATTCAAGTTCACATTTTGAGATAATCATTTTTTTGTATAAATCAATTAAACATTAAAAAACAAAAATTCTTTATACACTGATCAACGAATATATATTATGCTAACGTAACATAAATTTTTACATAATCCATAGTAAATAATTATTTATAAACAAAATATTATTATTCATAACTCTTACCTAAATATAATTATAATCCCACAAATAAAAATTAATAACAAACAAAACTTAATCAATACAATAACATAAAAATAACAATAAGTTTTATCCAAATACATAACATAAATAATAAGTTCTTTGAATAAAAATTTCATAGTAAAGTAATAATAGTCTTACCGAATTTAAAGACCAGTAAATCAGATAAATCATAACAAACCCGTTCACCTTACCGCCACTCCACCTCCCTAACCCACACCGTCCATAACCATTTGAATCTATCAGATCTAAGATCACCACATATCAAATTAACCATTCGAATTAAACATAGTACAAAAATTAAAGTTCTTTATTTATACTAAACAATAATATATCTAAGTAACATGTTTTCACATTCCAAATAAACTAACATAGCAATTTACCAGAACTAAGAATATAATTGTACAATGACAAAACCTAAAACACCTTACGCACGAATAAAATACTAACTAACAAAGTGCCATACTTAACAACTAACAGTAAAAGTAACTACCATTGTATCACAAAACGTAACCTAATTCTCACCCTTTCAAGCATATTTTCTAACAATATCAATGCTTAATTTACATATAACCACTAATTGATTTACGTCGCATTTCGAGTACATTTCGAATAAACATAGCACTAAAAATGAGTTCTTTATATACTAACCAGCAATATATGTTATATGCTAACAAAACAATGTTTTCACATTAATAAAAGCAAAACATACTCATATAACAAGAAAATTAAGTGTATCAAACAAAAACCTAACACAATTTTACGCGCTTAATAAACTGTTAACATTAACAAAGTTCCACACTTTAAATTACACAAGTAAATAACTAACTTTACATACAAAGCGTAACCTATTCATACTTTTTCCAGAGCATTCTCTAACTTATAACGTTAATCTTACACATAACACAGTAATATTTATCAAAAATGTATCATAACCTTGTTTCCGAAATTATCATATCCAGAACCCTAAACATTATTATGCAAACCTACAAAGAGTTTATTTACATATCATAGTAATTATTTAAAAAAAATTAATTTCAATATAATTCTAAATATCATAATCCCCAATAAATAAATTGCAAAATACATAACAAAGTTTTTAATAAAAAACTATAACATAAAATAACAAATTTATATCACTCAAACTATAAACAATAAATAAAATATGTTAATTGTAATATAATAGTAATCCAGATAATGATGTATAGTTTTCCACTGTTTTAAAGCAGAAATGCAGTAAATCAGTAAATCAAACCACCCGTCACTCCCCACCCTCCCTACCCACCGTCCGCGACCTTTTGATCTATCGATCTAATGATTCAGGTCACATAACGAGTACCATTTCGGATAAAGATAGTTAACAAATAAAAATTCTTTTATATACTAACCAATGATAATAATTGCATAACGTAATCACATGTTTTCATTATATATAAAAGCTATACATAGCATTACCAAACTTAAGAATATAAGTTACATATGAACAAAAACTCATAACACACTTTACGCTACGATACACTTTTAACATTAACATAAATAATTCATACTTAATACAACAGTATAATACCTAGCACAGCTACAAATACGTAACCTATTCACCCTTTTTTCAAGCATATCTCTAAACCCTATCAAATGTTAATTTACATAACACTATTGATTTACGTTCCATTTTCACCGAGTATCATTCATAATCATAGCACAAAAATGAGTTCTATTTTTAAATACTAACCAGCTAATATATGTTAGCATAACAAAGTGTTAACATTAATAAAAGTTACATATGCGTTAGTGTGTAATTTAAAAATAATGTAGCAGAGACTAAAACTTAACACAACTTACGCGCTAATAAACTGTAATCATAACAAAGCCACATCTTAACACTTTAAAGTAAACTTAACTTTTTCATACTAAAACTAACCATAATTCATACTTTTTCCAAGCATTATCTCTTAACAATTAAAAAGTTATTTTACAAGTTCATCACAGTATTTATTTAACTAGACATTGCATCATAAGATTCTCTAATATCAAAAGACCAGAATAAACTGTACATCATAAACAAAGTTATCACCAAACATAAACAAAATAAGTTCCCTGAATAAAATATCGTAGTAAAGTAATAGTTTACTGATGTTAAAGCAGTAAAACATAGTTATAAATCAAACCATCAACCCCATCCCACCCCTATCCCACCATGACCTTTATCTATTGACTATTGATTCATGTCATTCGAATAACATAAACACAAAAATAGTTCTTTATATATACTAACCATCGAATATATCAACGTAACAAAGTTTTTACATTAAATAAAGCTAACATACATAACCTGAACTAAGAATAAATGTACAACGACAAACCTAACACCACCATACGTACGAATAAACTACTAACATAAACAAACTTCCGCACTTAACAACAGTAAAGTAACTAACATAGCATACATAAACGTAACCTATTCACACTTTTTCAACATTATCATCTAGCATCATCAATTGTTTATTAACTCAATTAAACATCGTAAATTAAGACAGAAAATAAACCCCACATATACATATATTTATAAAATTTAATTTATAGTACATTTCGTTGGACGTGACTGCCTATCTTCTATTTCAAGTACTATTAAAATAATGACTAAATTACAATTAAAACTAAACCTAATAATTACTTCATATTAATAAATCTTTAAAAAGTTTGTAAATATAATTGTTAAAAAATAGTAAAATGGTGAAGTTACTTTAAAAGTACGATTTTATTAAATATTTACTTTTTTTTTTTTTTTTTTTTTTTTTTTATTTAATATAATTTTATTTTTTTTTGTTTTTTTACAGTTATCACCATCCCTTGGAAAAATCCGAAATTTATTTAGTAAGTTTATTCAAAAAATAAGTCAACCCATAATTCACCTCGAACTTATTGAAAATTCTTTTTGCACACACAGTTTTAAATATAATAAAACTTTTCCCCAAAATTTACTTTTATCATAATATATATTATTATATAATATAGAGCCGAGTTCTTAATGAATTATAGATGCCGTGAGTGTTCTGTGATTTAGAACCTAAGGAAGAGCTTCAAAGAATCAATTTGTCAAAATACTATATTTATTTATGACTAAGACAATTTTCTTTTAAAATCTATTAATCAGTCTCTCCTATAAACAGCTATTACATTGAGAGCAATCAATATTTGTAAATCGCATGTCATTGTTGTAGACATTTATCTGTTGTTTCTTTTTGAGAATCAATGGAAGCGGGATACTATTATAATTTTTAGTAATGCTTTTAATTTGGGTCGGAATGTATTTCATGGCTGTTGAAGATGGTTCATAAGGAAGTACAAGAACATTCTTATTATTAAACAAAGTTTTAGTAGAGTTGTAGAAAGTTTTTTTGGCTTTAGAGAGTGTTTTAGAAATAAATGGCTTTGGGTAACCTAGTGCCAAAAACTGAGTATAAATAGTATTTAATTCATTATTAAGGAATTCTGGACTGCAAATTTTTAAAGCTCTCAAAAAGAAAGAAAGACAAGCGCTTCTTTTGATGTTGATGTTATGATTTGAGAACCAATGAACATAATTGTTGCTATTTGTAGGTTTTCTGAAAATTTTGAATTTAGGTTTTCCTGTATCTGTTTTTACTATAGTTAAATCTAGAAAATTAATCTGATTCTATTTTTCTTCCTCAATCGTAAATTGGATGTCCTAAAGTTTATTATTGAGACGTTGTAGAATATTAAGAGGGCAGGTGTTTTTGTCTATGATAACGAGAACGTCATCAACATATCTAATCCATAATCTTAAAGTCATTGGAGAAATCGGGTGGGGAAGAAAGAATCCTTTCGTAAAAGTCACCATGAAGATGTTACAGAGAGTGGCAGAAAGAGGAGCCCAGTCTAGCAAAAAGTGGTGAAGTACTCTATATGTGGGGTTTTTCCTTCTATAACTTCTGACACGTTTAGTGTGTCCTGCCATCAATATTAACATCGTAATATTTAACAAAAATTTAGCATAACCCTGTCTAATCATCATACTGACAACGAATATAATGCTAACGTACCAAATTTTTTTTACATCAACTTCGTAATATTTAACAAAAATTCATCATAACCTCGTCTAAATATCATAAATCCACCAACGAATAATTACAAAACAGAACAAAGTTTTAATCCCACAACATAAACAAAAAATAACAAAATTTTTATCCTGACATAACATAAAAAAAGTTTTTTGAATAAAATATCACAGTAAAGGCCGTAAACGAAAACGCTAATTTACTGCCTTAACAGTGTGAAAATTAACACTGATTTGTTTAAAGAAATATAAGTTTTTAAGATATTTACTGTGCTTAACTTGACTATGATGTGTTAGAATACGTAGGCTGTCATAACGTTCACAGGTTGGGTGAAAGGGGTGTTTGAGGTGCCTGGAGAAAAAAGGGTGTGTTCTTATAGGGGACGTACTCAGTAATTCGAAGAAGCAGAAGGAAATGTTAGTAGAATTTCTGGTAAAAAAAAAGAGAACTGGATGATCGTTATGTGAACAAACTTAAACTGTGTTGATTGGTGAGATATAGAAGACTGTGGTCTCTATAGCGCTGCAGTGATCGTCCTAATATAGGGTGTAGATATCTTTGTTGAATAGATAATTTGATTGGTTCACATTTTTTTGTAATTGAAAAGAATTATTGTGATATAGTCAGAATGAACGAAGCGTAACTTGTTGCTGCTGATTTGAGCGCATGGGAAACAGGGAGGAAAATTATGACATAACAGCACATTGTTAATGACCTGTTAGACATATCTTTTACACTTTTATGTATATAGCTTTAGGAAGTGTCAGGACTAACGGGGATTTAGTCATACGCGAAAGAGTGAGGATTGTGGATATTGTAACAAACTATTTCCTCATCTCAATATAAGATCTCCTTTGTGTCATTAAGTTTTATTATTGAGGGAGGCTGGTTAAAGTAAATTTTGTGTATCATCTAGTATAAAATAATTTTTATTGGTCTTAATTAGTATATATTCACGAATAGCATATATTTCGTATAATAGGTCAGATATTAAAAACTATTATATTTAATGTTCATGTTTATATCCAAAATAACGCGATAAATATGACTGAATCAATATAGTTATTTCTAAATAGTAATCATAGTAGTCGTAATTATGGTGAGGTTAGAGTACTGCATGGATGGAGGTTTTGAATTTACTGCTTGATAAAATCAGAAACTATTTAACCTTTTCTTATTATTTTATTCATAAAATAACCTTATTATATTTAGTTAATTTCAGGATAAAATTTGATTTAATTTATTATGTTATGTTTTCATATTAAAACTATTGTTATAGTTATTATGTCAATTATTATATACTATGGGTAGATAATTAATAATATATGAGACATATGATGATAAATTTTTATATATATATATGTTATATAAATATATTACTGAGAAGTATGTTAAAAAATAAAATTGATACTTAGACATTATATTCTTTTTAATCAGTATTATGTAATAGACAGGTATATCTAATATAATAATTTTAGTGTAACAAATATTACGTGTTATGTAAAAAACAGTATATTACTAGAGATAATGTGCACTATTGTAAAAAGTATATGATTTAGTGTACGTTTTAATACTGAATTAGTTTATATTAACGCGTAACCTTGTTAAGTGCGAAGTTGTTAATTAGTATATTATTCAGTTAACGATAATTTGAGTGTGTTAGTATTGTCGTTATGTTAACATTAATATTTTTTAAGTTCAGTTATTAAGTTATATGTTTACTTTTAATATAATGTTATAAAAAACTTTAGTTACATTATAGTGCATTAATAATTCCTGAGATGGTAGTATATTAATAATAAACTTATTATTTTTGTATTTATCAGTTATATCCGAAAATGAATTGAATGATCTGATATTAATAGATCTATGAATATCAATATTAATCAATAAGCATCAAAAGTTCATGGTGGATAGGTAGTTGATAAGAGAAAAGTCATAGTGGGGATGTGTTATGATGTTATATTTATCTAAATTTTTATCGTAGTCACTTTAAAATTCAAGTTAAAACTATTACAAATAATTACTATGATATTTTATTCAATAGAAACTTAATTATATAGTGTTAATTGTTAGATAAAAAAAAATGAGTATCAATCTAGTTAATTGATATATATATATAATTTTGGTATTAATTATAATATTAACTATGTTAGTTCATAATGTTAAAATTAAACGACTTATAAATATTAAATTAATCTTAGAAATAAGTATTATATGAATATATTACTTTTATATGTATAAGTTATAGTTTACTTTCACTGATTTAAATGTATGGACTTTGTAAATGTTAACAGTATTATTAGAGCGACGTAAGTTATATATATAATGTAGCTTATACAGTGTGTCGTTATGCTACTAATTATTTTATCTTAGTTTCCATAGATTGATTGCTATTTAGCTTGATTTAATGTGAAAACATTTATTTTAATATATATCTGACTGGTTAGTGTATAGTATAAATATAACTTATCATTTGTTCTAGTATGTTATTACAAATTGATACCATATAAATGCGATACTTAAAATCAATAGTATGTTAATGTAAAATTATAACATTATATGTTAGAGATATGCTTGAAAAAGGAGTGAATATGGTACTTTGTTAGCTGTCCTAGTACTTACATGTATGTTAAGTAGGAACTTATTTAGATGTTAGTAGTTTTATTCGTTATAGTGATGAAAGTAGTCTGTTAGTTATTTTGTATCATTATGTACATTATATTTCTTAGTTCTTATAATATTATAATGCTTATATTACTTTATATTCATGTCGTAAAAACATATATATTACGTTAGCAATATATCTAATTGGTT
>JABUQX010000840.1:0-2500 GCA_015478945.1 Trachelipus rathkii
TTTCTGACGAATAAAGAAAAAAAAATTAAAAACCCCTCCTAGCTCTAGCAACATCTAATAACTTTTATTTTGTACAGCTACATGAGAACTTTCAAACGGACACATAAATTAATAGCTTTATAGCCGTCATTGCGACGTGTTGTGTGTTGAAATTTACCCAATTCATGGTTTTTGCAGCTATTGTTATATGTCGTTATTGTTTTTAGAAGAGTGCTGCAAATCAAATATAGTGAAATGTGTGCTAAAGAAAACAACTTAATGGGGAATCTCGAAGTACAACTGTTTCTTTACATTCATGGGGTAAATCACAGAGATAAATAGCACAACAGTTGAACTTATCCCAAAGTACAGTAAATTTATGGATCTCTAAAGCAAAGAGCAATATCAATCTGTCCCAAAAAACGAAGTTGCGCACAAACAAACTTGTGAGACGCTTAGCTTTCAATAACCCAACAATAGCAGCGAAAGAAGTGAAATATAATACGATTAATTTGTTATCTGATGTGTCTGAACGACCAATTTAGGAACTGCTTCAAAAGGAACTTTGATTACCATCCCGCCATGCATCTAAGAAATCAATCATTAACCAAAAGATGAATAAAGAACGTCTCTCATTTTGCAGATAAAATAAACATTGGACTGTTGAAGACTGAAAGAGTGTCTTATTTAGCGATGAATCAAAATTTTTGACCTTCAAAAGTTACCCCAAATGGGTTCAGAGCCCTATTGGCACAAATAGAGTGGACAATAAATACACGATTAAGAAAATGAAACACACTCCCAGTGTGATGACTTGGGGTTGCTTCGGTTACTATAGGCGTGGAACCCTATATTATCTTCCTAAGAACACAGCTAAGAATAGTTCACTTTAGCAATGCTGAAGGATAAACTTCCAATGGCAATGGAGATTTTACTAACACACACATTCATGCACGATAGTGCACTATGTTACAAGGCCAAAGGACAAAAGGGCTTTCAGATAAGAAATATGATGTGCTCGATTGACCTGAAAATAGATCCGATCTCAATCCGTTTGAAAATTTGTGAAACATCCTAAAGACAACTGTTCAATTTTCTGATACCCGCTCAGTCGATAAATTAAAAGATTCCATCAGAATGGCGTGTATAACCGTGTAACTTTGTCAAAAGATGGTTGAATCGATGCCAAAACATCATCAAATCCAAAGGACACATGACAACGTAATAACTCAATTGGCAACAAAAGAATTTTTTGGGGAATGTCTCCTTAACTTCATTAGTGTAATCTTACTAATTTTGGGGTGAGAAAAAAGAATATGATAAAGAAAAATCTTTATTAGCTCTACTGTAGTTTCTGTGCTATACAACAAAATGAAATATGTTATTTTAACGGATTAAGAGAAAACAATACATTTTAATTACATATGAAAACATTTTAATATTTTTAATGGACATGATTGCCTGCTTATTTATTTGCTGAGGATTGAGAAATAAACATATTAAAAAAGTTATAAAAGTCATGAGGTCGTTTTCTTTTGGCTTGCCGTTTGTAGGTGAGTTCCAGAGCATCCTACACACAGACCTGCAGTAAACCGCAAGCATAGCTTCATTTCAACGACACTGATATATTTGTTCCATTACAGAAATATCCTGATGGAATTTTTCTCCGTGTTTATCACTGATAGCCGAACAGCTAGGAGGGAAAAGGTCTAGGTGGGAATATATTGCGTTCACGTTGATGGTATTTTTCCAGAAGTACTGTCACCATCTGAGTAGTTATTATCTTTTTTTGAGGCCTACGAATCCAAGCATCCTTTTCTTTCCTCTCCAAAACTTGGTCAAACGCAGGATCTTTTACAAGTTTTCGAATTTGTGGCACTACAATACTATCTTCCTTAACCTTTGCATCACTCAATCTTGGAAATTTGTCTCGTAAGTACTTAAAAGCCTCTTCTTCCTTTTCATACCTTTGACAATTTTTTTAATGAGACCCAGCTTTATATAAAGGTGGTGGAACTTTTGGGTCCACGAGAGACTCAGCAACGACATATATCTCGCTAGAGTAAAAATTTCTTGCAGGCCAGTCTTCTTGAACGTAATTTGCTTTCCTATCCCTACTATCTCATACACATAAAAAGCAAAAGTACTTAGAGTACACCTGTTGCAATCCTAAGAGTACAGCTATGACTTTGAGATCGTCACAGATTTTCCATATGTGTTCACCATATTTCATTGAGTGGAGGGTTGTCTTGTTTGCATATATCTCATTCATGTGAAATGCATAACCAACAGGAATAGAAGAAGATGGTTGCCGGTGTTTAGTAATACAACTTTCAAACTAAGCTTGGAGGAGTCTATGAATAGCCTCCATTTAGTTTTATCATGGTTAAAATTCAAACATCTCATCAAGCCATAAACGTCGCAGCAAACAACCAGATTGTTTTTCCTCTCAAAAAAGAGAAGCAGATATATAGCGATCACATTGATTGTAAAATTTCCCATGAATGATTTTACCTTAACT
>JABUQX010000840.1:7500-10000 GCA_015478945.1 Trachelipus rathkii
AATTAAATATATGAAGTAATATATTATATATGGACATCACTTTTCGCTTTCATAGTGTTATAATTCCAGTTTGATATATTATATAATAGTTGTGGACTGTGGTCAAATTTCCTGTGATCGATATAACTATGCTTATTATTTTATTAGATATTTGATCATATTAGTGAATAATACAAAAGTGTTTTTATTTTTAGTTTCTCATTACCAGTATAAAGTCTCTAATGTTGTTTTATAAATTTAAATATTAGGTGGTATATAATATTAAATTTCTAAGATGTGTAAAATATTGTCCTAACCATCACCACTTGAAATATTTGGAAGTTTTTAAAATTTAAATAGTTTTTAAATATATCATTGAGTCAAATTTTTAGTTTCCATTGTAATTATTACATGACTAATATTGCTATATTCACAAAGTACGTCTGTCGCATAATAACGATTATTTAGCTAAAGTTAGTATGAGCATTTGTATATTCACCTAAGCAATTGTACTAAATTCTAATACTAATATGAGCACTAATACATATTAATGTAGGTATTAATTGAAATAATTATTTATCCTATTTATGAAAAAATTATTTTAGATATTATATATTATATTATTATACTGTACCATGATTAATAATAATAAACCGTATATTATTATAATTATATATACATGAGTTTATAAAAAACACAATTTGAAGTGTCTCCAAAAAATTGTGCGCAAAAAGTCCTTGTAGGAAATTTTTTAATTGTCTGTATGTGATTATTTAAGCTACAATTTGTTTAAAAATTAACTTAATAGACTGTACTAAGTTAAATAAAGAGGGAATACTTTTAATCCGAAAATAAATCTAAGACGGTTTTTTCGACTTTCATTCACAACTTGTAAATTTTACTTCCTATCTAAACAATAGTTGTAATACACAGTATATAGTCCCCTTATGTATACTTATTTTGTCTAGTGGCACACCACTGAATAAAAATCCGTGACAATTTATTTTGTAAGTATAAAATTTTAAATATCCTAAAACAAGTATTTAAATAAATATTGTTAACCCTTCAATTTAACAAACATATAATTGTAAAGTATCTAATACCATCTTATAATTCCAATAGATTCTCTCGTTCTTGCCTTTCACGAGTACCACGGTAACGTGTAAAATTTTTTTGTGGCTTAATATTTAAGCAATATTATTGTGTCTTATATTTTATCTATCCAATAAACTACAAACAAAAAAATATAAGTCACTATGTTGTTCAACTTCAGTAAAAAGAAAATAAAGAAAAAGAAAACCAAAAATAAATATTTTCATAAAATATAATAAATAAAACACAAATATTTCAAATACTATAGTACTGCAACCAACATGTCCTAATGAATAATTAATTAATGATGATAAAAGAGCAATTTGTTCGTAATTGATATACACTATACAAAAGACATCTGCATAAATAATGAACTTATAAGAAAGTCAGAAAATAATTATCTAAAGTCCCGAGCTTCTTTACGTTTTCTATAAAAGACGCGAGAATAAGCCTCTGTATATTTCAGTACACCAAGTAGAATAAGCAAAAAATGCTAATTACAGCACCATACCAAACTGAGAATGCTTCCCAATGTTACTATAAAGAAAATACTTAAGCTTGAAATGGTTTAAAGAAGCGATGCATACTTGAGATTATGTGTTTTATATAAATAATAACCCGGGACAGGCCCTCGCGAAAGTGGTAAAAATGGATAATGCGATTGGTGAATAGATATTAGAAGTATAGGTATGTCAAAAACTTACCTCTTCACATGGAGACTATATGAACACTAAAGGTGACCTTGAACAGAGGCCCCGTGGACAATCGCAAATCAAACTAACACTTTCGGAAAGCATACTCAAACCTATATTGTAGTGACGAGTGATTCAGGCCTCCTGTTAAGAGAGTATCATCAGCCTGTGCAATATTACAGTGCAATTTTTATTATACTATAAAACTCACCAATCGTATGCTCCCTGAAGACCCTTCAGTAAACATTACGGGTATGAAACGAGTCGCTGCCTGTCATGAAGTGTAGTATTCACACTTGAAGGTCTTCAGGGAGATACGTTGTGTGAGTTTGAATTCTATTTTAACTAATAATAATTACACCTTAAATTGCCAACAGCCGAATATCACTCAATGGACAAGCTTGAAGGGTCAATGTATGAGAAGGTGAAGGACCTGTTTATGATCAAATCTTTTGATCATGATGAAAACCAATGTTCTTTAAGAAAAAAAAAAAAGACCTAAAATAATAACTACTTGAAAATTTGAAAAATAATAGAAAGTAAATTACGTTTGAAAACACTCAAGGAAACTAATGGAAATAAATTTAAATACTTTAATAAAAAAAAAAAATAAATTGAATATGTACTGCTTCTTGAATCCAAAAGGTATAAATCCAGATGAACAGTGGAAGAAAAATAATCATATTGCAAACAAAGAAAATAGATGCGCACTGAAAAAATAGAACACTTCAGTTACT
>JABUQX010000840.1:15000-25000 GCA_015478945.1 Trachelipus rathkii
AGCCTGTATCTTTAGGATTGCAAACAGGTGTACTCTAAGTCTTTTGGCTTTTTATGTGTATTGAGATAGTTAGGGAATAGGAAAGCAAATTACGTTTCAAGAAGACTGGCCTGGCAAGAAATTTACTCTTAGCGAGATATAGTCGTTGCTGAGTCTCTCGTGACCCAAAAGATATCCACCACCTTTATATTAAAATTTTGTTTTTCATTAAAAAAATTGTCAAAGTATGGAAAGGAAGAAGAGGCTTTTTTAAGTACTGACGGAGACAAATTTCCAAAGATGGAGTGATGCAAAGGTTTTAAGGAAGATAGTATTGTAGTGCCACAAATTCGAAAACTTGTAAAAGATCCTGCGTTTGACCAAGTTTTGGAGAGGAAAGAAAAGGATGCTTGGATTCGTAGGCCTCAAAAAAAGATAATAACTACTCAGATGGTGACAGTACTTCTGGAAAAATACCATCAACGTGAACGCAATATATTCCCACCTAGACCTTTTCCCTCCTAGCTGTTCGGCTATCAGTGATAAACACGGAGAAAAATTCCATCAGGATATTTCTGTAATGGAACAAATATATCAGTGTCGTTGAAATGAAGCTATGCTTGCGGTTTACTGCAGGTCTGTGTGTAGGATGCTCTGGAACTCACCTACAAACGGCAAGCCAAAAGAAAACGACCTCATGAAGCCAATACATGATACTCTTCATACCAAACCACCCGCCAGGTATTCATCCATCAATTTAAAACTTTTAGAATGTATATCTGTCATTAAAAATATTTAAAATGTATTTTCAATGTTGTTGGCATATGTAATTAAAATGTATTGTTTTCTCGAGATTAATCGCTAAGGTTACGCAAAGGACTTTCAGTTACAGTAGAAGTAATAAAAGATGATACATCTGTTTTTCTAGGAGTAGCTCACCCCAAAATTAGTAAGATTACACTAATGAAGTTAAGGAGACATTCCCCAAAAAATTCTTTTGTTGCCAATTGAGTTATTACGTTGTCATGTGTCCTTTGGATTTGATGATGTTTTGGCATCGATTCAACCATCTTTTGACAAAGTTACACGGTTATTTAAATGCAACACGCCATTCTGATGGAATCTTTTAATTTATCGACTGAGCGGGTATCAGAAAATTGAACAGTTGTCTTTAGGATGTTTCACAAATTTTCAAACGGATTGAGATCGGATCTATTTTCAGGTCAATCGAGCACATCATATTTCTTATCTGAAAGCCCTTTTGTCCTTTGGCCTTGTAACATAGTGCACTATCGTGCATGAATGTGCTTGTTAGTAAAATCTCCATTGCCATTGGAAGTTTATCCTTCAGCATTGCTAAAGTGAACTATTCTTAGCTGTGTTCTTAGGAAGATAATATAGGGTTCCACGCCTATAGTAACCGAAGCAACCCCAAGTCATCACACTGGGAGTGTGTTTCATTTTCTTAATCGTGTATTTATTGTCCACTCTATTTGTGCCAATAGGGCTCTGAACCCATTTGGGGTAACTTTTGAAGGTCAAAAATTTTGATTCATCGCTAAATAAGACACTCTTTCAGTCTTCAACAGTCCAATGTTTATTTTATCTGCAAAATGAGAGACGTTCTTTATTCATCTTTTGGTTAATGATTGATTTCTTAGATGCATGGCGGGATGGTAATCAAAGTTCCTTTTGAAGCAGTTCCTAAATTGGTCGTTCAGACACATCAGATAACAAATTAATCGTATTATATTTCACTTCTTTCGCTGCTATTGTTGGGTTATTGAAAGCTAAGCGTCTCACAAGTTTGTTTGTGCGCAACTTCGTTTTTTGGGACAGATATGATATTGCTCTTTGCTTTAGAGATCCATAAATTTACTGTACTTTGGGATAAGTTCAACTGTTGTGCTATTTATCTCTGTGATTTACCCCATGAATGTAAAGAAACAGTTGTACTTCGAGATTCCCCATTAAGTTGTTTTCTTTAGCACACATTTTACTATATTTGATTTGCAGCACTCCTCTAAAAACAATAACGACATATAACAATAGCTGCAAAAACCATGAATTGGGTAAATTTCAACACACAACACGTCGCAATGACGGCTATAAAGCTATTAATTTATGGTCCGTTTGAAAGTTGCTCATGTAGCTGTACAATAAAATTATTAGATGTTGCTAGAGCTAGGAGGGGTTTTTAATTTTTTTTTCTTTATTCGTCAGAAATATTTAAAAAAAAAAAAATTCACCCATTTAGGGGGCTTGAGCCATCTTTGCGGTTTACCCTATGGTATTCCTTTAGTTAAAATAATACCAAAGTGTAAAGGGAAGTAAAATTATTCTTTTTTTTTTAACTAAAGGAATACCATAGGGTAAACCACAAAGATGGCAGGAGTCGGGATCTCTCGGCCTCCCGGTGGACGACGAGGGGGACTTTGTCGTCGTCGTTTTTTAAATAATTTTGACGAATAAATGAAAAAAAAAAAAAAAAAAAAAAAAAATTAAAAACCATCCTTAGAATTTTCCGGCTGATTTCCAAATAATAATTTGTTTTGACTGTAGGTGGCGCCGTTCTCGAGTTTACATGATGTCAGCTTAGGCACTCTGCGAACTGCATATGGATATATAGTATGTATAATTAATAATATGATAAATATATAATTTATGTAGTAGTATTATATATATATATATATATATATATATAATTAATATATATATTATATATATGATTAAATGCGTAAAAAATAACGTACCACTAGGGTAAATATCACTTTCAGGAAAGGGGAGGCCCTTAAACCCATGAAGACCCCACACCAACACAGACGAAGATCAGTTGTAACTGTGTAACCACCCCGCAGAGAATTGGCTGCGTGTAGTATTTGTTATGTAAATCGGATAAAATTTAGGAAAATATAAAACGTGAACTAGACCTGGGAAAGCGGGGTAGATTATGTCGGGGGTATGGTCGAGCGAGGGAGTATTCAAGTACGATGCAACTCCAATAACATAGAGATAATAGTGCGTCAACTGTCAGAGGTTAGTACGTGCAGATAACAACACTCTACACCGAAGGACATGGGTACCGGGCACTTGCTCGCAACGGTTCGGTGTAGAGCACACAAACGATTGCACGGGTGGTCCAACGGCTACCAGAAAAACCCTGACACATGACGCCTGAGAGGGACAAGGTAGGCCCAGGGCCATGATACCCTTTGAAGACCGATTTATACGTTTCTGCGTGGCATTACGAGGAGCTCCACACAGGAGCGGCTATCGTCAGTATTGTAGATACAGCTGGGTGGAGGTTACACGATCACCAGTGGTAAGTGACAAGTACAGTTGCGTTCGCGAAAAGCCTTGGAACATAATTGAGCGGCCCAGGAGACCTGCCTCATTATGTGTCCACCGCCCACCACGGTACATCGATGGTGCGACGCATCCCCGAGAGCACATCATGTTGGACGGTCTAAACGATTGGGTGAAAGGTCTCTTTACGGACAAGTTCCGAAGTAGTGTCGTCTATTAATGCCATCTGAACATGGCGTTGCTAGAGTAGTACCGACAACCGACGGAGAGGTTCGCGCCATGCAATTGGAAAATATCTCATGGACTGATGAATCTGCGCGGGGTTTTACCATATAACGGGTATGTAGAACGAGGTTGGAACTTCTAAAGTGGCAGATACCAAACCCCAATTATAACATTCACTAGCCGGATCTACCAGTCTCAACTCACGGTCAAGTTTTGGGTGATGTGGTTATTACTCAATAGTAGGATGATCGGCCTGTACTTCATGAAAAATTGACAGGACAGCGTTTACCTTCATTTCCTGCAGACCGTCCTTGTTGACATCCTTAGTGATATAACTTTAAGGACACGACGAAGAATATATTGATAACATGATGGTTGCCCTAAGCACCATAATGCAGCGTATAGTTGAGCGACCAACTCGAGCAAAACCGGTCAGGGAAGATGGATGCGGAGAGATCTGGTCCATTCTAGGCCTGCGACGGTTCACGCCGACGTTACACGCACGTGGCTACTTTTCTGTGAGAATATCTCAAATACGTGGACGCCTTTGGTTTAATGGGCCCCGAGTAATCTCACCCGTGTATGATTTCGCAGGTCATAATAACCAACGCGGTAAGTGTTGGGGAATCAACCCGTCGATTCTAGTCGATGCATGAAATAATCCTGAAGCAGGAGGGCTAAGACAATTATTCGCGTGGATGGATGCGTCTTCGAACCACATTTTGTAAAAACTGTATGTATTAAAGCTGAAAGGACGCTGAGGTTCTGTCTCCCTTCTGCATGTGGTGGGATAAGATCAGTAGGTGTAAATTCGTTATGAATACTATTAACAAACTGTTGATTACATTACAGTTTATCGATATTAGAGCGTTGCTTGAATATATTTTTCTTCAAATCTTACGTTCACGTTTAAAACTATTGTTGGTAACATTGACGCGGTATGGGTACATGTACATGTAACTGTATTATTAACGCAAATGATATGTCTATTCAGGGCGTCTAGTTGGTTTCATGGGTACATAAATCGTATCAAAAGAATTTCGAGGGAAGATCCCACCATAGTTATATGTGCATCTCATCAGAAGCCATAAAAAATATGATCATCCCGATTGCGAGCATTCGCAGTTGTGCGCGGTTGTTTTCGAGTTGCGCATGCGGCAGACACCAAGCGTAACATATCCTATCCTCCTTAATGAATTAAAAATCGAACTTATATTCCTACGACCATTGTTCATACTGGTGAGAATATCCAAGCGTACGGTGAGTACACCGGCTATTAATCGATGGTGTAACTCGTTGGAGAGCACCTTATAGTATTATATATAGTTAGGATATATATATATGAGTGATGTATATATATAGGTGATTATATTATAGGGTATGTAATATATATATAGGATATATAGTAGTAATTATATAATATATATATAGTATATTATGATATATATATATAGGTATATATATATAATATGTAGTTTTTAAATTATATATATATAGTAGTTATATATATATATATATATATTATGATAATATATATAGAGTAGATATGTTAAATGCATTAGTATATATAGTATTATAATAGTGATATATATATATATATTAAGTATATATATAATAGAAGTATGATATATAATTTCTTCGTTCGAAAATTAATTGCCGAGAAGCGAATTAAGAAGAAAAGTTAAGAGTAAAATTTTTTATATCAAATTTTGTCCAAAAATCTGTAATACTTTCGTTCTGCGATATGTCACAAACTTCTTCATGATTTGCAATTTTTCCGCTGTTTTTTTACGCTATTTTCTCTCCCAATTATGTATGGTATACGTAGGATGCACACAGTAGATATAGGATACAATATGTAGTAAGAAATAGAGTGTATCAGTATTTGATACACCGTACACCACACACACACACACATATTATTATTATATATTTCATATATTAGTAGTATATATATATAGTAGGTGATGTATATAGATATAGGTGTATTATATGTAGTAATAGTAGGTATGTATAGGGTATGTTAGTGTAGTATATATATATATATATATCTGTATAAGGATATGGCATTTCTGTAGAATATAATATATATATATGTAGGTAAAAATATATATATAGAGTATGATAGTTTATATATATATGATGGTATATATATATTTTTGTATTTTTATATAGTTTATAGTATGATATAAGAATTGTAAGGTAAAGATATAATGTTAATATATATAGTATGTGATATATATAATATAGTATAGCACACGTGACACACACACACAGCACACATAAATATATATATATATATATATATATAAATATATTTATCGTGCATGTTTGCATCTATGTACTTTTAATATTAAAGATTAACTTTTCTATATTTTTGCTATTTTCAGATAAACATTAACAATTAAATTGAAATTTATTTATGTAAAATGAAATATATGAAATCAGTATTTAATAAACAATTCCAAAAGCGTCTTGTACTTTTGAATTTTTTATCTTGGTAAAATTATTTTTTGCATATTAATTTTGATATAATTGTTCTGTTAAGTAAGAAATATTCTTCAGAAAAATATTTTCCTGCTTTACCAACTTTGTTCATGAAAATAACAATATATGTTCATTATTGCACAAAATTTTGTAACTTTTCTAATAAAATAATTGTATCCTAATTAAGAAATTAATTAAATTAGGCTTGAAGAAAATTACTCCCTTGGATAAAAACTTGTAATCAAAAGTTGAGAAGTTTTTCTCGGTTGTTTTGTTTTTTTTTCTTCTTGTTTCGAAAGTGACAAATTTGGAAGATAAATTGAACAAATTTTCTTCTCCTTATATTAATTATATCGCCAAAGCTAAGAAAAATAGATAGAAATTGAATAATTGAATTTTTTCGATAAGAATTTTGTCATATTTGTATGTAAGACTAATTTATTTTAAATATTAGTTTAAATAACTTGGGGATTTAAACCAAAATTAGTATTAACCCTTTGCTTTTATGGAATTATAACCTTATAATTCTGCTTTTAATATATGGTAAATAACAATTTTACTTTTATGATAATATTTTTCAAAAATTTTTTTTTATCTTAGGATAAATCTTTAATTTAGCCAAAAAACAAGTTGAGATTATATTTCAGTAAAATAAAATCTCAAAGTGAATTTAAACATATCATGAACTTCCTTAAATGAAAATATATTTCATGAGACTGGCAGCAAAAACTGCTCTTCACATATAATTTGTTTTGACGCATCATAATTATTGAATGTAGCATTTACTGCAGAATTATTGCGATTTCTCTTGTGAAAATGTCATTAAATTATCTGCAGTTATTTTACAGCTTCACCTAAGTATTATTCATGCTAAGACATCCATCCAAAGACATAAATATATACTATTCAAAAGGAAAGGACATATATAATTAGTGCCTTATCCACGTATCATACACAAATCTTGCTTATACAGATGTAAAAACATGTTTTCTTAAAATCTTTGCTTATAATATTTTGCTTTACCTCTTTGATAACACTGGGCTAAAGGGAAATTGTTTCATATGTATAGAATATTCACTTTTAGTATTTAGCATCATACCTTTATTTTCACTGATCTAGAGTCAAAATGCTTTTAATGCAGATGTTAAAATTTTTTACAAATTCTGGGTCACTGATAATGAAAATAATAACTAAAATTGTTCATTAACTCTTTTGTTTCAAGATGCAGAGCTGTGTAAATACGAATACATAAACGCATAATTAGTGCGTGTAACAAACTTAATAATTTATATATATATATATATAATATTAATATATTATATATAAATATATATATATATATATATATATATATATATATATATATATATATACTGTATATATTATATACTGTATAATATATATTATAACTATATATATATATATATATATATATATATATATATTATATATATATATATATATATAATATATATATATATATATATATATATATATATATATATATATATATATATATATATATATATATATATATATATATATAATATATATATATATATATATATATATATACTGTATATATATATATATAATATATATATATATATATATATATATATATATATATATATGTGTGTGGTGTGTGTGTGTGTGTGTGTGTGTGTTTGTCTGTCTGTGCACCAAGATGTTGAAGGAGGTGGTTGTGCTGGGCAACACTCCATCTTTATAACTAGAGGTAATATTAATCATTATTTTATATACATTTATATTTCATCTATTTTCAAATAAATATCTATCCATTTATATCAAGCTGTTAACCCAGGTTGAATCTTCAGTGTTTTTAGTCCTTAAGCGTCATATATTAATATTTTTAATCACACTTTCACGAAGATGAATCGGGATTTAGTGTAACGAAAACACAACATTTGATATCTAATTTATTTTTCCATCTTTCAGATGCCGTTTACGTGTTAGAACAAGGCTAATAATTTCTGCTCTATTTGTGGTGGTGTTACTTTTGAATTTCAGAAGTGCAGCATAACGTCATTAGTTAAAATAGTATATTACCTATAATTTGTATGCAAGATTAGAGATTATTGCAAAAGTGGACTCCTCAAATGTGCTACAACATATGTGCAAATAACGTACGCCAGTGAATGGAAATGAATATAAAATGAATGTATTCCTATTGTGGTCCAAATAATTTGGAGGAACCAAAAGAAAAGTAAACCTTTTCTACTTCTACATGAAACCTCCAAATTGAAATTGGTTGTCCAAGAAGAAAAAAAATCTATGCAATGTTTAAATATTCGATCAACTACTCGCCATTTGCTGCAATGAGAATAACAACCTGTTCTTAATGTACCAAAGTCATTCACCCTTGAGTCACATGAGGAAGATAATGAAGATTGTAATCCTGACACATCAATGTCAAATGACCTAGATATTAACCATACTGCAAAACTCAAGGTGAATGTCCTGATGTTTTCAAGAATTTGGATCTTCCAGAGAATTGGGCATAGCTCTTAGGCTTTCGCTGCAACAGTGTAATCTCCTTGCAGTTGATATATGCTTCAGAGTTATGTGACCGTCAAAAGCAGCCTAATGAATTCTTCTTTATGTATGGTGATCGAGTAGCTTGCAAAAAGAAAACAAGTGTATGATTGCCACATTTAATATTTATTATGATCCATGTGACCGGATTTTTTTTAAATAAATTTATTCAAGACTAGTTTTATAGCTGTTTTGCTCAGTAAATTTACTCCCGAGGACTGGAGGCCTTGTGGAGACTTAGAGACCTCAACAATATCATAGTTCCAGATCGGTACCCTGCTCCACATATTACCTCAGATCATCTCAGGGGTGCTACCATCTTTTCAAAGATCGATCTGGTACGTACCTACCAACATATCCCCGTTGCCCCAGAGGACATTCCGCAGACTGCCATCATTACTTTGTTGTCTTATCTGAGTATCTTAGAATGCTTTACGGACTCTAGGATGCCTCACATGTCAGGGCCAAGATAAACGACGTCCTCGTAGCCCGCAGTTATCATGAGGAACAAAAGGCAGCTCCGTTTTTTCAAGTTTGAACAAATTTGGCATTCGTGTCAATCCAGAGAAATGTCTTTTAGGTGAACCTTCTCTCACTTTCATCAGCCACACACTTTCTACTGATAGTGTTGCGACCATCCGCTGCTTCCCCTGCCGGACTCGCAGAAACAACTTTGTCAATTTCTTAACATAGTTAACTTTTACCATCGTTTTCTCACCTCAGCAGCCGCTCTTCTTCGTCCTCTCACGGAACTTCTTTATCCAAAGAAAAGAGGTATGTTCACTAAGGTAGAATGGATAGAAGAAGGCCGCACTTTCTTTACTTCTGCCAAGGAGGCCCTTGACGTCACAACTCTCCTTGCTCACCTGCAAAACTCGGCACCCGACACATTTTCAGTTAGATATTCCGATTTTTCCGTTGGTGGTGTCCTGAAACATCACCTGAAGGATTCTTGGGCACTTCGTGAGGCTCGGTATTAATGCCAACATGAAGAAATGGGCATCAGAATGTCTCTCTTACCAGCGTTCCAAGGTACGAAGACACACCAGAGCATCTCTTGGTAACTTTTTCTCACCTGAGAAACTTTTTGAAAAGGTTCACATCGACATAGTAGGTCCTCTTCAACTTCTGACAGACACCAACATATCCTTGCATGTATTGGTCGTTTCCCTCGTAGGGCAGAAGTCATACTTCTTAAAAGTGTTGCGCTGAATCCATAGCTAAAGTTTTATGGTTAATTGGGTGTCGTGGTACAATATGCCTCTAATCGTTACCCCGGATCAAGGTAGCTAATTTTAATCGTTCCTTTGAAGGGATTCAATGCGCCCCCTCACCTTTGAACGTATCCGCATAACAGCGTACCTCTCTGTGGCAAAGTGTTGATCGACAGCTTAAGGCATCGCTGGCAGGTTATCCTCTACATGATCGCTGGAATGATGACCTTCCT
>JABUQX010000840.1:30000-32500 GCA_015478945.1 Trachelipus rathkii
TTTTTTTTTTTTTTTTTTTTTTTTTTTTTTAATATTTGAAAGTTTTGCAGGTACATCTAGTATTCATAATAATAGCTGTATTTGCAAGATAATGTACGCTTTTTTGATTTTTCATTGAAATTAATATAAAATAATTTTATATTTTATATTTTGAAATTTATTATTTGTAAACTGCTTTATAAATAGTTCGCTAACCGCGAACATGCCCGATGTATAAAGGCGAAATATTGGTGCAATAATAAAGGCTTTAACTTATTATTCTACAACACTCCTTAATAAATTTTCTTCTGAAAATAAAGAATTATTTAAAAGAATAGAAAGAACTTGCATAAAGTATTATTATTATTATTATTATTATTATTATTATTATTATTATTATTATTATTATTATTATTATTATTATTATTATTATTATTATTATTATTATTATTATTATTATTAATTATTATTATTATTATTTTTATTATTATTATTATTATTATTTATTATTATTATTATTATTATTATTTATTTCATATATTATTATTATTATTATTATTATATTATATTCTCAATTATTATTAATTATTATTTTATTATTATTGATTATTATTAAGATTTTGGAATCTCTTTACATTGGTAGAGAGATTTGGCAGGGTATGTAAAAGTAAGGGTAAAAAAGTATTAAATGAGTCACAGGAGATTTTACTCTCCCTCAGCAGGATACGAACGCTGGACTCCGCGTCGCTGAGTGAACAGCAGCCGAGAGCTTTATCCACTAAGCCATCCACTTTCATAGTCCTGACTCTCGCAGAGTGCGGACGTGTTTCAGCTGTATCTCTCTCATGTGCTAAGTGAAAACTTTCGCCCCCCTAATAACATTAGTATTATTGTATTCAATTTAAAAATCACAAGCGCTGTTGCAAGATATTAGTACGAACCAGTAATTAACGGAATTATTAATAAAACTGCAAATATGACACAAACCAGAAATAATGGAGGTAAAACTAAAACTAAAACTGATAATAGAGGGAGGGATGATAGCATCGACGACGAATCTTTTACGAATAGTCAGGTAGAAGCCCTCCTAGCTACTCCCCCTCCCCCACCCTCTCCTCTTCCTCAACTTAACCTGGAAAACTCCGACTCACAGCTGACCCTAAGCGCTCTACAAAATGAATTTGCTAAATTCAAAATTGCATTTGCTGAATACCAGTTGCAGAAGGAAGATGAAATTACAAGCCTAAAAAACAGAATTCGAATACTGGAGAATGATAGGAACGCGACCACCACGTCTGACACTGAACTAGCAGAAATAAAAGAAACAGTTCAGATAATTACGGACTCACAAGAAACATTACAGCAGGAGCAAGTAAAAAATGTTTGCGTGATCACAGGTCGGGGTTTGCCCAATGGGTTTCAGCATGAAGATTGCAAAAGGACCCTTACAGAAGTTATTGAAAGAAAACTGAAAATTAAAATAAACCCAAACTCAGTAACAGAAGTATATCGTCTTGGGAAACTAAGAACTGGGGATAGGATAAGTGACACGAGACCAATCAGATTTAAAATGAATGAGGAGGGCCTCAAATCAAAACTGATAAATGCCTGTATTGAAAACAAACCAAATGTCTACTTAAACGAGTTCTTAATTAAAAAACATAAAGAACTTTTAAAAAGAGCTTTAACCATACGTAAGGAACATAGAAATTTAATACACTCATGTTTTTTCAAAAATGGCACGCTTAATATTAAACAATCGGCTTCCAGTTCTGCAATTAAAATTAAGTCCAATGAAGAGTTGAATGAATATCTCAATAATGCAAACTCCCAAGTGCATGAATAAAAAAGGTTTTAAAAAGAAATGGTAACAGATTTATTATGTTCTGTCTATTATTCTTATTAGTATTATTATAGTTAAAATGGGTAAATATTTGCTTTATTTTAATTAAATTTATTATTTTAATTTTATTTTATTTATTATTATTTTATTAATTATATTAATTATTTTATTATTATTATTCAATTATTATTATTATTATTATTATATTATTATTTATTTATTTTAATTATTATATTATTATTTTATATTATATTACAGTATATTATTATTATTTATTATTATTATTATTTTTAATTATTATTATTATTATTATTATTATTTATATTTTATTATTATTATATTAATATTATTATTATTATTAATTATTATATTATTATTAATTTTATTATTATTATTTATTATTATTATATTATTAATTCTTATTATTATAATTATTATTATTAATTATTATTATTATTATTATTAATTATTATTAATTATTATTTATTATTATTATTATTATTATATTATTTTTAATATTATATTATTATTATTATATTATTATTATTATTATTATTATTATTATTATTATTATTTATTTCTTATATTATTATTTTATTAGTTATAACTTATTATTATTACATTATTTATTATTATTAATTATTATTATTATTAATTATTATTATTATTATTTATTAT